>VRLP01002099.1:80000-99859 GCA_009660295.1 Lophius piscatorius | reverse complement strand
TTAGGTAGGGGGGTGCGTTACCATGGATGCACTGGTGAGTGAGGAGAGAGATCTTATAATCAATCCTGGTGGAGATGGGAAGCCAATGAGGGGAATGAAGAACGGGGGTGATGTGTTCGTGTTTACGAACTCTCATCAGGATCCTTGCAGCACTGTTTTGACATTAAAGGGGTTCAAAACACAAAGTGTAATAATGTGCAGAGGAGCAAAAGTGTTTTGCATGATTTTGGATCCTTTTGTCTGTCTTTGAGAAGATTCTCTCTCTTCTTTTAGAATATGTTTTGATGTATTTTAAGGGTTTTAAAAAGGTTTTGTGTACGTCCGTATTGTTCTATACAAAGATGCGAACCCACTCCGGATAGTTTCTACTTTTGTAAGTATCTCATACTACAAACGAAAAATTACCAACCTGAGTAAACACAAAATACAAGTTTTAAATACCTATACTTGTACTGACACATAAATCAACAGTGTGAAAAAGTATTTTTCGCCACTGAACCAAAGAGCCAGTTTTGCCGCTTTAAGCTGCTAATTCAAACCAAAAACTTTGACATGTGGACTGACTGATTGCGTCTCTGCGTGACTCCATTAGGTTTGCGCTTTGACTCAAGACTTTTCAAATCTGATATTCTCCTTCAGAATTTTCTAGTAGGTAGCAGAATTCCTGTTTCCCTCAAATATAGCAAGCTCCTCTGGCCCTGAGGCAGCAAAGCATCCCCACAGCTTTACACTTTCCCCTGCATGCTTGTTTGTAGGTAGAATCTTCTCTTTGTATAATGCCGTTGTGTAACGGGAACCCAGTCTTCCATACAGTTCAACTTTCAACTCATGAGTCGATAGGACATTCCCCAAAAATCTCGGAGGGCCTTCAAGGACCGCAGAAGCCAAACTCAGATGAGTCTACACATTCTTTCGGGTTAGCAGTGGCTTTCAGCTGGCCCCTCTCCCATCAGTGACATTTTTACCCAATGCCTTCTGAATAGTGGAGCCATGAACACTGGCAGTTATTGAGATGAAAAACACCTGCAGGATTTTTTATTTAAGCTATTGTCCCTCCTTGAACCAGCCTTTGCATTATCCTTTTAGGGAATTTGGAAGGTCAACGACTTCTGTGAAGATTTAGTACGGTTCCATCTACTCAATTTAGATAATGTGTCTCACGCTGGATCTGAAAATGGCCTAACGATGTGATGATTTTGAACGAACAGGGCTGGTAGACATCAGATCTGGTTGTGTCTGGACTCGCAGTTAATAGTTATTAACGCCGTTTGCTAGTTTCTTTGATTTTGTCTCCAAGGAGACAGATTCTGTTTTTCCCACAGTGCGCATGACATAACCTCTTTGTTTCAGAGGATAACGTTATGATCTAAGATTGGTTTCCTGTGCTTACACGTTACCTTTGTATGTTAAATTTGGTTTGAGGATCTGAAATTATTCAGTATTAGAACATATATATATATATAGTATGGGGCATATACGCTTCACAGTACTGTGTACTGAAGTATGGTTTTTATATTTGAATACTGTGCATTCAGAAAGTAGTCGGACCCCTTCACTTTTTTTTTTTTTTTTACAGTTAACTGTGGGAGTATTAAGCGGCGTTAGTAAATCAGTCGTCCCATAATCGGAGGATTGGGGGTTTGATCCCAGCCCTTAACCCTTAACGGCGTGGGTCCGTGAGCAGCGCCGTGAAACCCCCACTGCTCCCTCAGGGTTGGGTGAAATACAGAGATTAAAATTTCACAATGTTGTACTGTCTATGACCTGTACTTGTATGACTATGGATCAATACAGTTACAATGCAATATAATAATACATAATCGGTATTTTATAGTAGCCTTCTGCTGATATTGTACTAATTCTACACGACATACCCCCTAATAACAAAGCAAAAACTGAATTTTAGGCATTTTTGAAAATGTTGAATTTTATTGAAGACACCTTGAAATAGGGAGCTTTCGCCGAATAGTCCTTAAATGTTTAAAAGAAGGGATTCCGCTAATAAAATCTAGCGCTTACCTTTGTCTAGCAAGAAGAAAAATGTACTTGAACACAATTAAACTGGCATTTTTGGTCTTGAATATGGACCAAACAACAAAAGCGGATCATTTATTCAAACATAGTACGATTAATAAATCTATATCTACAGCTGGCATCTTGTGTATGTGATGGAAAAATGAGCAGAACAGTCTTACCCATCAGGCCTGAGGTCTGGTATTGACCTGTCTGGGGAGAGACGGTCACTGAGGTAGGCGTTATATCCATAGTACTGGAACATCTTCAGTGCCACCCTTCGGTTGTCCGGACTGAGCTCTTGACCCCAGTGTGCGAACAGCGACGAGTCCGAGAATGACGTGTCCGCCTGAGCGTCCTCTTCTCTCCCTGGAGTCTCTAACGGACACAGGAAGAAATTAATATGTGTCAGGGCCGCAGCCTCTCCACTTACTGGTAAGGTTATGTACGAGGTGATATTTAAGGACTGTGAAAAAACGAGAGGCTAATATAATCCCTGTGATAGATGCTGCTATCCCCCTGCTGCAATATCTGCTAGAAAGTGAAGGATAGCCTGTAATTTACAGAGGCTGAGCTGCTGCCCTTCAACAGAGACACCAGGAGTTCATAAACAAGCTGAGCAACTCTGGTGACCTTGCGCACAATTTTCACCATGTTGAAAATATGATGTAGACAACATTTAGAACAAAATTATTAACCCTTTAATTCACTATATATTGTTTCTTATTTAAAGATGTGTCCCAGTTGATTGAACCCGTTTATAATAGGACCTAGTGGTATAATGTATATGCAAAACAGTAAGTGGCCAAGGATAGAGCCTTGGGGGACACCACACATCAAAGGGGCCACCGATCAGGAGGCTTTAACCTACCCTTTTGAGAAAGTCCTATCGATATGAAGGATTTCTTTCGGGGGGGATATTAAAGCATGTGGGGATTTGCTAGACTGTAACTTGATAAAAGCATAAAATCCCTAATGGGGGTCAAATAGTTTGACCCCTCATTAAGCTAATCTAATGAAAATTGACTATCTTTCATGAAATGCAAAATTTCATCATGAAATAATTTCATGTCTCGTTTGTTTTTCACTGTTTACATTTAGTCTGAGAGAGTGTCTAAGATATTTTAATCAATAAAGGACATGAAGGGTTAAGGCATGATCCGGCCAGCATTTTAAATATTTTAAATGGGAAATGTCAGGGATCAGTGAATTTGTTTTAACGACGGATTTATTTCCACGATGGATCTTTTAACTTATCATTTAAAACAATGGAGGTATGTGTAGTTTAATCCCTCACCTACAAAACCCTCTTAGCTTGGAGTTTTAATTATGTTTTAAATGCCAGTTCTATCCCCTCCTCAAAGACGGTTTGACTCTTCTTTCAACAGAGGAACCTTGGGCTGAGAAGTTCTCTTCCCCTGGGGGGGTATGCGTGTGAATTCACTTCTCTCTGATTTTACTTTAACCGTTTCAACTCGGATCTCAGATTAAAAAGGATTTCTTCCATTTCTAGGATGGACAGCAACTATTTTGGTGCCACTACCATTTTTGTTACATAAATGGCCCGGCTCATCTCATAGATGAGGACCACTGAAAGCAGACATTTAAGAAATAATAGATTTAGTGATGCAAACAGGATACTACTGCTGCTGGTCCTTGTTAATGGCCTCGGCTCGTTTGCAGACTCCATTAAACACTGCTGTCATTTTCATAGAAATGATTTTAATGCTTCCAAGAGCTTGTTAAGCCTTTTAGAGCTAAACGTCTCTGCGTGCTTAACAGCAAAAGGACATTTGCCCACAAGGGATTGGTTTAAATGCCAAAAACACAGTATAAAGTCAACGAGATAAAAATGAAAGGATGTTAACTTGAATGCATATAAATATTTTTCATGGTGTTCATTTTTGTAGCTGTGAAATCTGGGTGATCACATCTTTACACAAATGATGTGGCCTGTAGGTTTTCTCACATTTTTCTTTTAATGAAACCATTTCTTTGAGTTCTTGAACATATTACAAGATTAAGAATTCTACAAGTCTGAATATTGCTTAGGCTTAATGATATTTAAAAGCACAGTGATGGTTCTCTTCTTCTTCTTTGGACTGTTTCATTTAGGTGTCACCACTGCGGATCATCTGTTTCCATCTTGCCCTCTGATCTGCACCTTCCTCCGTCACAACTGAATGTTCTCCTTCCCCTCATACAGAAACCTCTTTGGTCTTTAGCTTCTGCCTGGCAGCTTCATCCCCAGCATCCTTCTACCAGCAGATCCACTACTCCTCCTCTTCACGTGTCCAAACCATCTCAGTCTGGTCTGTCTTTCACTCCAAGTTGTCTAACCTGAGCTGTCCCGATGATGTTCCCGTTCCTAATCCTGTCAATCCTCGTCTCCCAAAGAACATCTGAACATTTTCAGCCCTGCCACCTCCACCTCCTGTGGTTTATGTCAGAGCCCCGGTCTCTGAAACATCCAGCAGAGCAGATATCACCACCATGAACCTTGTAAACCTTTTCCTTCACTCCTGCTGCTACTCTTCTGTCACAATAATCCTGACACTCTTCTCCACCCACTCCACCCTGCCAGCACTGGCTTCTTCTTCTTCATGAAACTTATTAAAACAAAAATAAAACAAGTAACTCTCCTAATATTAATAGCTTAGTTGAAAAAACGACTGCGTGAAATTGAATTTGTGCAATACATAATGACATAAGGTTAGTTAAAATGCCCTTAATCAGCAGAAATCTAATAAGCTAAATAAATTGGTGAATTATTATATTTCCATTTAAAGAGAAGGCAACAGTCCACTGCATCATACCGAGGAAATACAGTTAAAAAAAAGAATAAAGGAACTGAATCAATATCAAGCATCCATATTTCAGGTTACTGCAGACAGATCGAGGTTATTAGGAATAATTCACAACAACCAGACAAGATATGTGCAATATATATCAATTAACGGTCGACATCCCGATCAAGAGGATGTCGACCATGATTTCACTATTCAACCCACTATTGATGTTTTGTATTTGTCTATTACTGAGATTTTGTATAGAATGAATGACAGGAGCCTGAGGAGGAATGACTTCAACTCCTTACATTCAACATAGAGCTTTTTAACGTTCACTTCTGTGGAGTGGAGGGGAAGTATCTCCGCTCACAATAAGACAACCAACTAATCACACTGATGACAGCATGGAAGTTCTGAAAGCCTGCCTGAAGGTCCAATCATCCGACGGCTTGTGGTGGCGCTTAATTAAGCCTATAGAGAGTTAGTTTCCACAGCGGTGAATCCCTAAAGCGGTGGTGAAGACTCATTGCTTTTGTTTGAACAGGATAATTTGGGCAACCTAGATTGTGTTGTTTCCGAGCCTCACCTTCATTATAAGACTGACAAACACGCCAAATCAACGTTACTCAACACCGGGTTCAGAGAGCAACACATAGGGTTGGGTGGTTCTGGCTAAACTGAGTTCCACGGATCACACTCGACTACCAGGCAACATGATATATGACGGTACAAAACACAGCAAGGGGAAGTGAAAGTGCTATAGAACCAGCACAGTAAGCATCATTCAGCTTATGTCATAAGACGCTAGTACGGCGGGGCGATTCTGGCTGAAATGAGAATCGTAAATCTCTGCTTAGAGGTGAGAAAACAATTCTCTCCATTATTTTACGTCGTATTGACCTTTTATGATGGACATGTCAATTAGCTCAGATAAATGTATATGGACACTTAGTTAACATCTGGGAGCTCTATTGCACATCTCCAAAATGCAGCTACGAGGGAGAGAGATGAGTAGCCTTCGTGAAAAACCACAGAGGAATAAAACGATGGAAGTTTAGTGACATGAAGGAGTTTAAGAATGATAAGAAACTGTCACTCCTGCTTCTGCTTCTGCCCGTGCAATGCGATGTCAGCTCTCCAGCTTCTCTACAAGTAGAAGGAGACCTCAAGTACGTTATTAGCCCTAGCCAGGGCTAAGCTAAGCAGGCTAACATCCGGACTAACTGTGAGGCAGAGTACGGGCACTTTATTTTTAACCGCTAGGACAAATACATAGCCTTACCACCAGGTAGCTCCGAGTTACAACAAAAATGGCTACACACGTAACAACAAACTACAAATCCCACATTCCTCCACGTCACGGATAAACAATAACAACAGAGACACCTTCTTCAAGCCAAGCCTGGCTCGTGATAGTGAGTTGGAAAACATCTTGCTGGAATTGACATCACAATCTTTTCGCGCTTTATTGCACAGAACTCCCCAGTGTCACATAACAAATTGAAAAGAGCGTCTAGATAGTTTGAGCACATAAACTGTGTGCAAATTTAAGTAAACAAAGTAAACAAATTTTTGCTTTTGACTCTTTTTTCCTCAAGGGACACTAGGAGGGAACTATACGATGATGTTTACGTTATTACGTTGTTATTGTATATATTTGTTATGCTGCTATTGTGTCAAAACTTTGCTCGCAATAACTTTCATCAGATTTACTGAATCCCCCCAAAAAAACCCTCTTCAAATTTTCACACATTTGTCAGTAGAATGGTGGTTTAGTTTTTTAGGTTTCATCCCTTTTCTCTTCTGCTTCAGCTGATTTTTAAACTGGATTCATTCTGTAGTATTTTACTCTCACACAGGAAAACAGCTTTTCTCTTGGAATATCCACCGGTCTCTATATCTCCTCCTTACTCCCAACGTCAGGTTGTGTTAACATCACACCGCACTACTTATGTAAATGTCACCCTGGGCTGATTCTTGTCAGTTGCACGACTCCCGCAATCCCGAGAACAGAATCGTTGCGCTTGAGAAATTAGATCACACAGACGTCTAAATCAAATGTTGCCAAAATTAATCATTTCTAGTTGAAAAATCCATCCGAGGACCCGGACCTCTCTGTGGGGAGTCGGTATGTTCTTCCCATGTCTGCATGGAGTCCTATCAAAAAAAATGTAAGTTGGTGACGTGGTGACTCTGTAAGTGTGAGTGTTTCTTTTGTCTCTGTGACAGCTCTGTGATGAGCAGGCGACATGCCCAAAGGTTAACCCCCCCCGGGGTCCACTCATCTGTGATGAGGGCAGCAACGAATGCCTTGGATAATTTCTTGAAAAATTTGACCTTTCATGTTCATAAAGATCTGACGCCCTTTTCACGTGGGCCCATGAGGGATCTTCATTCTTTTCCTCAAGCTCTTTTACCACAACTCAAAGCCATTTGTTTACAAAAAAAACCCTCAAATGCTTGCACCTTGATGCAGAGCTGGAGACAGGTAAGGATTACCTGGTAGTTTCAAGCCGAGCTATTGCCATTCTGCTCCCGTTCTGGACCAGGTGTACCGGGCTTTTGTAGCTTAACTTAGATCAAGAACTGGTGCAGGACACGACTGAGAGCTGTGGGTCAGGAGCTCTATGTCTGCTAATCATACATCCCTGTGGAAGTACGGTATGTTTGTGCATCCTTCCGGGTTTACCACAGATAGTTATTTATAGAGATGATAAATACTTACTGTGTTTCTGTGTGCATTGTAATAGGAGGAATATTTTTAAATACATATTTTACTGAGGTGACTCTAGATTTTACACACTTTCAAAAAGGTGCCATGAGTGGAATAAGGTTGTTAAAGACTGATCTACATTCTCACACACACACACACACACACACACACACACACACACACTCCGCCCCCACTGCTGAAATGAATGGTAAATGGATTGCTGAGTGTGCAGCAGAGCACAGCAAGGATATGCTCACAGAAATGCACAGACAGGCTTTCAAACTGAATAGCAGGGTGCACACCTCGGAGCTTGTATTTCCGACAAAGCCGCAATTTAAATTGGATTAAAACATATTATTCTTGTTATTATCAAAATAGATGAATGCCAAAGATATTTCACCGGGGCACAGCCGATCAATTCTGGCACATAAGAGCCTCTAGCGGTGCCAATATTTTTTGGAGCACAAATGCAGCCAACTAACAAATCGGGGGCCAACTCAAGTAAAGCGCAGCCAGAACTCTGAAGCAGAAAGTGATGCGTGTGTGAGTGTGCAGTCAGGTGAAGTGTTCTCCGAATGTCCCAGTCGCCCTACAGCCGTGTGTGTGGAGTGAAGCACTAAATCTGCTCCCATAACATCCACAGCAAGTCAGCTGTTTTACAGCTGTCACCTCTCTCACGCACCGAGCAGAGAGGCAGGAGTCAAGATAAGCACATACTACATGCACAAAATCACCGTCATTGACTATGGAGGGGGGGAAAAAAAAAACAATCAATGGAGAAGACTATGAAAGAGCACAATAAAGCCCCAGGTTGTTCATGGACTTACTTTAGTAGAGGCACATGTTGAATTATTAAATTTCATCCCATAAAAGATCAGAGCGATGAAATTGGCCAACAAGGCTCTTCTGAAATTATGTTTATTCAACCCCTCACTGCCTGAAGGGAAGAAAACCGTTCAAATTCCAAACAAAATAATCGTTTTTAACACCTCAGAGGTAAGAATCTTTTGAGCCACTCTTGTGTGTTGTGTTGGCTAGTACCTGTGTAACCTCTTCATAAAAATGCTCTAGGTTTAAATGTTTTTTTGTTTGTTTGTTTGTTTGTTTTAACTGTCTCTTCAGTCTCTAAGCTCAAGTCTTAAGGGACAAAAAGGAGAATGCAGCACAATACAATACAGTATAATGTCAGTGAATATAAAACATTCAGACCATCTATCTGTTCTAATCTGTTTTACTCTTTACTAGATGCTGCAAACTGTAGAAGTACACCCATAGTCAAATAGTCATTCAATGTACACGTTGGATCTTTGGTGCACTAGTTCATCTTTAATTTGATCTCAAGCCTCAAACTATTACTACTACTAAAATTTGGTTTTTATCAAATTTCAAGTGTAAAAAGTCCATTTTGGTCTACAAAGAAAGGATTTTGATGGAACTGAGATTGTATAGACTGTTCCTAGTAGTTAATTATAGATAATAATGTTTTTGTTAAGCGTGACCAACTAAATCCTTTTGCTTTGTTCAGGAGCAAAAGTAAATACAAAACAGAAAATACGGCAGGTCTATTGAATTAAAACTAGTTGTTCCCCTTTTTAAAAGAAAACCTGTAATTTTGCCTGAATTACAATAATGTCTGTCTGTGTGAACTAAAACAGTTATGAGAACAAATTATATTTGTTGTTGTTGGACTCATCCTTACAATCTGCAGTTTTTTCCAGCGCCTTTAATCTATTCACAGTGTTGGTTTATTTTCACGGCTCCTGATGATTTTTTCTTAGATGTTTTTCTACAATTCATTATTTTTTATTTTCCCACTTTTTTTTGGGTTTGTATTAAAAAACAAAACAACAACTCTCCGCTGTGGTCTAGATCTGAATTAGAAAGGGCGTTCTCATTCTGAAAGGGATGTTTACGTGAAGCTTTTATTTTTTCTAATTAGGCATTTCTTTCGATTTTATTCAGAATAAAGGGCCATGTAAACTTACCTAACATTTCAGTTTAAGGCAGTGCAGATTCCAAGGAATCACAGTTCCCTCACCCCTTCACCGACCCCAAGAGTCACTATCACAGTCTGTCAGTCTTTGTCTCACTTTTTAACCTCCCCAAATTTGAGGCAGAGTGATCATCTGCTCGCACTCAAAGGTAGGTTATCCCCCTCGTTTACACAAGTGAGAGGATATGAGGTGACCAGTAATAACTATAATAACATAAATTTATAAAGCGCCTTGTAGAGAGTCGATCCAGTTTGCAACGTGTAGCTCGCAAAACACGGACTGCAGCACGATTTCTGAGGTTTACCGGCGGCATCCTTCACTCTTAAGGATGAATACCCTCACCCTAACCCTACACACACGGAAGAAGCTGGATTGCTACCATGTTCACAGAGCCACTGTGTAACGCTGCACACTGACATAAAAAAAAAATTCATGCAGATAAAGGGCATCGATATTAGGTGTTGGAAAAAAAATATGCACTTGCAGATATTGATTGTTAGTGCTTAAGATCACTAACAGCGCTCCATAGTGTTACTCTGACTGTTTATCTCTGAAGAGGCATCGATTGTAACAAAGATTGGACCAAGAATTTATCACAATATGACCACACTTGATACAGATCATCCGACATGGCATACATGCGAGCCCCGGATCCACTACAGTGTTTAACCACATTCCTAAGTTGTAATCGTCATAAGGTCAAGTGCAGATTTGCAATGCAAAGATTCAGACAGAGGTCGTGTGATCAGGGCACATTCCCGTAATAAGCATTGAGTCATGGATGCTGGGGCGACCGAGGAACACCAAAAAGCCTTCCTCATCATTTATGTTTTGAAGTACGAATGTGCGGCTTCCCTTTAAATGCACTGATGATGTTTGAAGGGTTTAGGACAGAAAGCCATATGACAATGGTAATAAATAGTGCATGGCCACACATTTAAAAATATGGCAAAAGGGTTTGCATCATGTTCCAGATGTATTCTATTCAGTACTAAGATTGTGCCCAATATTGTTGAAAAGGAAATGCTCAAAATTATCCAAAGAATATAACCTCTGGCTACTGAATGTCATTTCAACATTGGACATTTTGAATGCTGTTTCTCATTTATGACTATGGGTGAAAGGTCATAGTTTTAGCAGCTGTATGGCTCAGTGGGATAGACCACTAACTTTGGTGTGGGAGACTGGGGTTTGAATCCTAGAAAAAAGAGGGCGTGGCAGAAAGAAAGAAGCGCCAAAAGAAGCTGCTTGCTTGGTGAAAGGTCCTAGTTTTAATGGAATGAATATAGGTCTCCCTTATTTCTACTGATCCAAGAAATGATCAATTCCATGTTTTATGATAGTGTCTTGATCCAAACTGAGTTTTATAATCTATTACACAACCATACTCAACTACCTTATATTGTGCATGCATTTTGCCAAAAGAAGTTCACCTCTGTATATTGCCACATTTATTCCGAGACGTCTTCATTCTAATCGAGCTCTAATAGAAATAAAGAGCAACACAACCTTAAACAGATAGCTCTGCTTGAAGACAGCTGCTGTAGACTCATACAAACAACAGACAAGGGTTAACAGTTATTTGTGTGTAAATGCCATCCATTGGCAACAGAAATCTAATTTCCGTTTCATTTTACATCCCAAATAGCAGAGAAAAGAGTCCAAATGTTTGATTCTGACACAGCTGAGAGGGACAATATCTTTATGCAGGCTTCAGTCTGTATAGGTGTCATCATATACATGAAAACGTCCCTACACACCAGTGTTTCCACAACTTCAAATAAAAGCAGCTGCCAGCTAAAGAAGGTCGAGTACTTGAACAAACTTCACACTCACAGCGGTTTGACAACACCGCTGAAAATCGACTTCTTAGAGTCTCCACGACACAACAGATGTCCATTTATCAGCTGTTTTATCCCACTTGGCAATTTATATATATCTAATATAAAAGTCGATGGCTCGGGTTGTTTGCGCTTTAGGGTAATTTAATTATATCACTATATCCTCAAAAAAAAAAAAAAAAAAAAAAAAGTTAGATTTATGATTCTGAGAATATTTTGAAAATTTAATAGAGTTGCACCGATCGATCTCAACGGGAGGCCTGGTTTGATGTAATTGGCAACCGGCCAAGCAGCCCTACTGAGCCAATTCTGTGCCATTTATGCACACACACACAAACCAAGCATGAGCTCCCAGGGCTACAAACATCTCATCAGCTCGGAAATCTTTCACCGGGAAAGACGAAAACACAAAGCTCACAATTTGGAACACCAGTAAGGACAAAATAAGCTGCGGAGTAAAATCCCCGAAAATGTTTCGATACAACGAAGTTAATCACACACTTGACAATTAAACGTCCCCAAGGAATGATCCTTGGGGACGTTTAATTTTAATCAAGTTTCAAGAAGCTAACGTTATCAGAGCGGCCAAAGCTAGCTAAACACAAATCCAGCCCCAGCGCTGAAGTCCCTGAACAAAGCCAATAAATAACACATAATGGACTGAACGAGGCTTACAAGGTTTGATTCTCACTTCAAAATGTCATACAATTGGTTTAAAAAACTTACTGCGGGAAGGGCGGAGTTTACCAGAATTTCAACCGGTTAGAATGCATACACAATGCCGACAAGCCTTACTCCCGCCGCGATCTTTCAAAATAAGACCACTTAAAATACACTACTCATTATGGTTTTAAAACTTACTCTAAACTCTAAAACTCTCTAAATATAATGTTCTACAATGCGTGACAGTAAAAAATGTCAATGGCAGCAAACATCAAATGAAGCAATTGATTTCTGATCGCTACGATCCTAACATCATGCAACTTGAACTTACTAAATCAATTAAGCAAAGCAGCTCATCTTCATCGTTGACAAACTGTATCACATAACCGCTGTCTTGTTAAGCGTTAATTTTCTTACTTCCTTTTGTATGTTCACCCCAAAACCCATCACCGCCCAGCCTTTGCAGATTCCCAAGCTTTATCATCTTATAGATCAATCTCAGCAAATTCAGCAATTTGCATTTTGCAGCAGCTTGAAAAGCTTGTATCATGCTTTTTCTGATTTGACATGTCAGCTGGAGAGAAGATAGATTGAACTGTTTTAACGTACATAAATAGAGCTATGATCAACTTCCTCATATCTTACAGTAACATAAAAGGTCAGTCATGCTTTTATTTTTCCACGACGGAGCATTTCTGCAGGAAAGTAGGAAATATTGCTGGTACACTTAAATGACACGGTTTTATCATCGTTGCACTGGTTCCCTCTGAGGTTCGGAATCAATTTAAGGATGTAATTTATCCCAACATCATCCGGTTCCAAGTCATATCTCAGGTCCCCTGAGAGCTGGCCAACAGAGTCTTAGATCTCCAGGAAACAACAGCTACTCCACAGCAAAGACGGAAGGGAGCCGTGTTGTCAGGGTTCTGCTTCAAACAAAGTCATTTATACGCGTTTTTTTATTTATTTAGTCATCACACTCTCTATATAGAAACCAAAAAAAACAGCAGAATGAATCTAAAAAGGACACGGATGCTGCCACTGCTGAAAAAACTCAATTTGTCCTGATGTGGATAGATCATAACCTCTATCATAGCCGAATGACGTAGGATGACATACAGCTTGCCACGACCATTAAGCAGTTGATTAATTAATTACATTCCGAGGCACAGCTGAGGCAAATGATAGTTGAGGCAAAAGATGAGTAAACTGATAAGAGCAATTATGAAAAGCACACCCTTGGGCCAGCATGTGTGGAATTACACTGAATTCTGTCCGACGACTGTTGAGGAGCTGCAGACAGATAATAAACTGTTACATGTGGATGGACGAAAGTAACCCTGAATGGTTTCCTTGCTGGGGACATTAGTAGAGGTGCACCGGTCGATGGGCTTATTTGGATATGAAGGGTGATCATCCCAGCTGATTGATGCGGCGCACACACACCCACCTAGCGTGAGCTACTATGGCTCCAAACATCTCAACAGCTTGGAAATCTTTCACAGTGATGAAGAAAAACACAAAACTCACCAATTTGTAACAACTGTAAGGCCAGAATAAGCTGCGGAGGATCAACACTGACAACGTTCAGGACAGCAAACTCAGTCAAAGACACCTAAAAATTACTCACCAACGACGAACATACCGCGTTTCAAGGAGCTAACGCTGGCAGAGCGGCTAAAGCTAGCGAGAGCGCGGAACCAGCCACGAGCCCCCTGTATGTGTGTATGTTTGCTGTCAATGATAGTTTCATACTTTAAAGAAAGAAATCTGCCAAAATCCCCATAATCCGGTCAGACATGATAAAAACAAATAAAATAATCCGTTATCGGCAAAGATAATTTCAATCTGTGTTAATCTAGACATAAAAATGTTGATTATATGCTCTTAACTTTGGGCAAATATTCCTCAGACTGGACTACATGAGTAAAAATGAAATGAAGAGATTGATGCTGACTTCCTGTCAGTCAGTCGATCCCCCCCGCCATCACATCAGCTTCACTGTGCAGCATTTAATGAAAGGAACTGACCTGCGATATTGGCCTCAGATGCCAGACTACGCATGGAGCAGTATTCAAAATGAACACCACGAACGGTTAAATGATAGGAAGTTGTTTGTACATGAAAAGTCCTGTGGAAACGTATGACTCTGTTAAAAGCCTGAGAACGCAGAGAATGCATTTCCCGATTGTTATGCTGTGATAGACTGTTGGGACTAAATCATTATCATAACTATTCCTATAACAGACAAATAAAACCGATGGCTGTGTGGGTAACTAAGAATGTACCACACTGCACAAACAGCTCAGCTGGTACCAGCAGGAATGTTCTGGGCCTGTGGCAGATATACTAGCCACAATAATAACCCCTTTATTTCTGATGATGACTCCACACGGTAAAACTCTAAAACGTTCAAAGTTGCATAGTCATCACTCCACACCGATACATTTTGTTCTGAGGGATCTATGATAAATAACAATAGACTAATCTTTTGTTAAGTCTATTGTTAGCCACGTGAGACAGATTTATGTATTAGTCACTGACTGCATGAACACATGAACTGTTGTCTTCAAGTAGCAGCAGTCGGTCAGTGGTTCACACTTACATACTGACACTCTCGCACAAACACAACTACACACACTGTTTTTTTTTAGGTGATAAAGGAGTGAAATTACTGTTTGTGCGCCTGTGAAAGTTAGCAAAGGGATCTGGTTCGTTATCCCGACTCCATTTTTGCAAGTTTGAAAATCACACGACGAGGGTGATAGTTTGTGCTTCTCCGCAGTAATGAAATGATTTAGTTCACTGGTATCACTAATAGACGGCTTAACAGCTTTGCTTGTACAATACATTCCCCTCAGCAGGGGGTCCACATCCCACAAAGACATGGTTATCAGTGAAATGTTGGTTCCGAGACCCTGAACATGACCTCCTCGGGACTTGCTCCGAATACTGCATAAGTCACCATGGTGACAAGGGGCCACAGTAAAACCAAGCCACCTTTATGGCATTGAAAGCTCTTGCTTTCAACCTGCTATCCCATTGATGTCACTTTACGATGCATCCACACAGTAAGAATCCCCAAATTCTGCTCCGATCTGGGGCTGTTTACCGTTGGAAGGGGTGCGGGAGTTATTTTTCAAAGCTGTGGGATTAAGCAGTACATTTATCTTCCCTCCCTCTTCTCAACAATTAACCGTAACTGTAAGAAATGTACTTTGCATGGGTGACACACAGGTAGAGAGGGCAGAAGAAGATAACCACAATAACCGTAGTTTTAGTACGTGCTGAGTTTATTCAGAGACTGAGCCGAACACAGATAAACAATCCGTTGCTTCTAATTGCTCATTAGTTTACAGCTAAGGCAGTGAGTTATTCTCGTGGTTTTGTGGTGAAGAATCCTGCTGTCAAACTCAAACCAGTCACATCTAAAACACAAATAGTCCCATGATTAAGCTACCACAAATAACACTTTGCTGCTTCTCTGAAAGAACACAGAATTCACCTTGTACTGTATATTAGCCTAACTTGGTAGTGTACTTGCATAGATCAGCCATAACATTAAAAGCACCTGCCAGATATTGGTCAGAAATCCCTTGTTGGAGACTTGTGGAGATGTTTTCAGCCTTGAAGTGGAAATTCTAAATATCATATTCATATCAAATTATGAAGGTTTGATCAATGGAACTGACGTCCGATTCATTAAATATCGATGTTGAAATATAAGGAATGATTTTATGAGGCGTGAATTATGCTCATCATTGATGTTGCATCTTCAGCAGATAATCAGTGATGTGGAGGATTCAACCTTTATGTTTGAGTTAGACAGCTGTGAGATGACAGTTTTCGGACCGCAGTGAGCCGCATTGAGAACAAAGTTATTATATTGATTCAGCTTCTTTTGTTTTTGGAGCAGTAAAAAACACATCTAGTGATTACATCGATTTTGCCATTAAAGCAGCTCTAAGATTCACCGTGTGTCCTGACACCTTTCCTTCAGTGCCAGCAGTTATTGTCTCAGCAATTTGTGCTACAGTAACTCTTCTTTTGAATTGGACAACGCTCCCAATAGCATCACTGAGCCTTAAGCACCCCGTGAACCAACACCAATTGGTTCCCAAAGTCAGAATGACCAATGAAATATCCATCTGCTATACCTCCTTGAACCCCCAACAATATCTGGAGTCTTGAAGATACTCTGATGCAGTTGTTTAGCCTCTGATGCAGTTCTTTAGCCATCGCAATTCAGATCCTTGTGCTTTCCCATTTCTCCTGCTTCCAGCACATCAACTTCAAGGACCAAACGTTTACTTGCTGCCTCGTGTATCCCATCCACCGATGGGTGCCATTATAAACAAGACAATCAATATTATTCCGTCAATGGTTAGGACGTTAAGGCCGACTGGTGTATCTGCAAAGAACTCGCCATTCTATCCCTTCTTATGCATAGATGCACTTGTGTAGAAGTGTGATATAAACAGGACACTTTTGTTTGCAGGTCACTACAGCCCACACTCAGAGATGCTCAGCAGATGTACATACTCACAGCAATATATGCTCCACGCTCATTGTTTATACCGACTTATTCTTCCTTTCTCACTTGAAATCCTCTCTTTCCTGACAAAACATACACCTAATAACCAATTAGTGTGTTTACCGAGGCCACAACGTTATAGGTGCACTATGGGCTCCCACAATGGCTCTGGAGGAAGTGGAAATTCTCTCATTAGGACACATCAGTAGCTGGCACATCAAACTGACATTTCCTCTTCAAAGAGGAGTGGGGTGATTGGCTTTGTCTTTTTCTTTGTCTAATACCAAGAGGGGATATTCAGTGGCAGAAATTAGTAGGAGGGTCATGTTTACGCGCTGCGGTCTTTGTCATCTCTAGTGCTTTTGTTCATTTCTTCTCATTAAGGCTCTGAAATCACCCATGCCCTTCCAAAGGGACACAAAGGCTTTTTTTTTTTTTTTTAAGCACTTTTTCATCCGTTGGGAGAAGAAATCTCACATAAAAAAGGAAAAAATCTTGCATAAAAAAAGTCTTGTCATTAACACAGACAATGGGAAAAAACTATCTGCAATATGTTTCTTTCGTTGACGAACCGTGGATATTATGAAAGAATAGCCATGTTCTTTTTTGTACAATCTGGCTTCTTCAGCGGCAAACCGCTGGAAAAATAAAATAGAAAAAGCCAAACACAAAAAAACGACCTCTTTCTTTTCTGTTTGGTGCTCTGTTTTTAATATAATTTCCCTTTATAGAGACATTTTCTTTACAAAGTAGAGTCGGGGGTGATTTATCATCCACGAGAAGCACTCATCAGTGGAGTCTATAACTCCATAAATAATTTCAGCATTAAGCTTGTAGCAGAAAAATAAACTGATGCGGCCTAAGGCATGGAGAAATAGAGGTGATGATTTCTTTTAAACTCGCATCCCTCGGTGCCTTCGTCTTTCTGAAAGTATTTAAAGGCAATAAGTTTTATACTATAACCGCTGGAATTTTTTCCCATCATTTAACAGTTATTGGTGGCATTGTGAGAAAACATTAACAAAATCAGACAAAAAGAGTCGCGCACACACACATTCTGGCAAGTAAGCCCAAAATTAAGAAGAAATGGTTCTTAGTAGGTGGGTTTACATGGGACACTTTCCTCCTTTACGAATGAAACCTCTACGAATTGCAATGTCGGTCGTCTCTTTACATGACGTGATCTTTTCCGACCCGGCGTTTACATGCATCGACTCACCTAATCAGAAACGCTTTCACACATGCGCAGACGTTCTACATTCCCATTTATAAGGCAGAGTTAATGCTTCGGTGAGCTCGGTACCGACCGCCAACAAGCGCCCAGAAGAAGAATACGACAAAGAGGGCATGCGTGGAAGCGACTTTTCGCCCATCTAACCGTCCAAAAATGTTGAAATATTTCAAAGATGCAATGAATAAATCACTCGCCCGTTGCAGACCGGTCCTGTTTTGAAGTCGCCGTATTTAAAATGCGTTGCGGCGCTAAAAAAAACAACTTAGCGGAGCATTACGTACCGACGTCGGTCATGCAGAGATACAACTCAAACAGAAAGCTTTCCGATACAGCGTTTCATGCAGCTTTCCGAAAGGATTTTGACTACCTCTTTGCAATGGAATGAAATCTAATTTGGAAAGGTACTTTCCATTAGGGATGTTTACAAGAAGCTCAAATCAATGTCAGTACCTCGCTTTGCGTCTGTGTAACCATGACAACACGTTGTATGGCCTATTCGAATGGGACTAGTATTACCTGAGGACGTCAGGAGATTTAGAAATGACATCACCACATTTGTGTTTCATACGGTGCATTTGCACGGGATAAGTAAAGTCAGTATTTCACTTGAATTTACTGACATTTTCCTAGTGGATATGAAGTCAACACCCGCGGCATCAACCAGGTCAGATGTCCCAGCCTGTCTGTCACAGATGCAAAGCAGTCTGGACAGACTTGGCAGGGGTCCTGGAGGCTGGACAAACATGTTGGCAGGTGGAGATCACGGATGAGATCACCGGAAGCGTGTCCACCGACTGGAACTCTAAAATTCCCACAGCGCATTGCGCAGCCCATACCCCCGGGTCCAATGTGTACCCTGGGTACCCAAACCTCATGTGTGTCCAGTACCTGCCTCAGCGATGGACACGGAACACCCTAGAGTCAGCGTCCCAACAAACCTCGTCTTATAACTGGACACTCGGCTCTGTGTTGATGTAGAACGCAGCGAGCGTTTCCATTACGGGACACACTGATCATCGACATTTATCTAACACCAGTTCAAATTTCATTATATCCACCAAAGCTGTTATAATGCAGTGAGGACGAAGGCAGACAGCAGAGGAAACAATAAATATGAATTACACTCCTAAGTCACTGAGATGCCCATTTGCCAGGACCAACTACATCACCTGCAAACAGCAGAGACGCAATTCTAAACTGTCATAACCGGATACACTCCTTACCTCTTCTACGCCTTGAGAATGTTTCCATGATTATCAAGAGCAGATTCTGAGACAGGAGACAAAATTGACGGAGTCCAAAATTCACTAAAAACGTGTTCTGACTTTCTGCCGAGCATACGGACACACTACTCACTTTGGTTATATAGAGAATCGGATGGATGGATGGCAGTAATGGCCCCAGTAACCCGACCTCCAGCAGTAACCCCCAGGGGACACGGTCAAAGGCCTTCTCCAAATCCCGAAACCCACACATCTGCATGGACAAATTCCCATGACCCCGCAAGCAAGCCTGCAAGAGTAAAAAGTTGGTCTACCGTTCCAAGATCAGGACGTAATCCGCATTGTTCCTCCTGATACTGAGGTTCAAAATTCGGTCGGCGTCTCCATTCCAGAACCCTGGAGTAAACTTTCCCAGGAAGGCTGAGATGTCATATGTCCAAACCTTCAGAAACTCAGGGCGAATATCATCCACCCCTGCGACTTGGCATTTCCCTTAACTACCTCAGTGATCTGTCCCAGGGAAACGGACAGGCCTTCCCCCTAGTCCTCTAAGTCTGTCTCTACTATAGAAAGTTAGACCTCCGGGCTCAGAAGTTCCTCAAAGTGTTCTTTCCATCGTCCAACAATATCCCCAGTACGGGTCAGCAGTTCTCCTGTCTGAGCTTGGCCCTGCTTTACTTTCGTGAGTCATTGGTATGCCAGGACTTCTTTGGGGCAGAACAAACTTCATTCGCCATTGCTTCCCCAAACTCCTCCCACAACCGGGTTTTTCCAATTCTGCTCCTGCCAAAGCTGCGGCCCTTCTGGTCACTCGGTACCCGGCTGAAGCTTCAGCAGACCTCTGGGCTAACAAGT
>VRLP01002099.1:0-75000 GCA_009660295.1 Lophius piscatorius | reverse complement strand
ACTTTTAATTAACATTGCTGCTTTTTGGTCATGTTTTTATATAGTTATTATTATATTTTTTATTGATGCTTTTATACGCTTTTACCTTGTAGCACCTTGAGATTTGATCCAAATGTAAAGTGCGTTATAAATTAAAAGTATTAATATATTATTATTATTATATATAAAGCTCAGTTTGTGCAAGGTTTTCAATTCCCCTAATCTGCTTCTTCTTTCTCAAATATCAAGCTTACAGATACTCCTATAGCTTTATTTTCCCAGTTCTTCCGGGTCTGACTTATGACAAGTCCCAAGTCCTCTGTTTAATTATCCATGAGTCCAAGGTTGCCTCACCATGAAATCTCCTGTTGAGATTCTGCACCTTTCCAACTCCCCAATGGAAGATCTTTTTTTATTGCAAGTTACAGCTGCACAGAGGGGAAGTCAACATAATGGACAACTTCAGATCACTCTGCACTCATGTAATTTGCAGTGCTCACATGCTGTTCAACTGTTTGCTTGAGCACATTTTGAGTTACTATTTCTTATTGAAAAATGTGTGCCACTGGGCTGAACCCAATTATAATAAGACCCATTGGAAAAATGTAGATTTCTAGTTTCTAGAACATGCTTTACAAAAAGGTTGAGCTAATCTAATTAAAATATACTATTTTCCATGAAATACAAAATTGCATTGAGAAAATATCTTCATAAGTCTAATTTTTTTTACTATTTAAAAATATTCTTGTAAATAATCTGTAATTTTAAGGCAAATTTAGAGTTCTAACATATTAAATTAATAGATGCGCCAAAGAAAGAAAATGTAAAAAGAAGTAATTTCCATCGTTTTTTTTCTTAGAAGGGACTCTTAAGGGTTGTTCTAACTAACTGACTTACTTCCTTCTCTCTGAGGTTTGTCAATTTCTTCTTCAAACAGGAAACAGACAGACCACTTATGCAAAACAGTAACAAATAACACTCCTCTTTGGAGAGTCTGAAGTCTCAGAGACTGTGTACACACACACACATGCACACACTCTCCTCATTTGGAATCAGGTGGAAGTGTCAAGAAAGAGGATTGTAGCTGTCAGATTAGCTGAATCGAAAGCAAGGTGGAAGACATGACAGTGGCAATCATGAAAAGCTGATGCCCCACAACTCTGCAATGTTACATAATGACCAGAGGCTCAGAGACCTGTCTCAATAATCATTTGGCCTAGAAGCATGAGTGACACACTTTGCTAAAATTCCGCAGTTTATGTTCAACTTCACCCACAATGGTTTCAGAAAGTTCACCGACACGAATATGTGGAGGATAACTGAGCTTAGAAAAAGCTGGCTCACTCTGAATGACTTGCATTTGAGGCACCAAGATGTTTTTTTTGTTGTTGATCCTAACTCCCTCTTAGCTGGATGTTTACCTCAAAAGGCATTTGATGTTTTGATTGACAGCAACTTAGTATTTTCTTTCAAGCTGCCCTAGGAATAAGGTTTGACTGGAAATAAAGTAAGGGAATTTGCACCTCCAGAGCTAATCGCAGCGGTAGGAATTTTCCGTGGAGGCTGCTCACAGTGTCTGCTTTGTCTTTTTAGCAAAGACTATGCACCACATTTTGCAGTTTCCTAGAATTAAAACTTTGCCAGATAAGAGTTTTAGGATCATCTTTGTGGCTGTGTTTGATGTAAAAAATAACAGGGGTAATGGAAACTTCAGAGAGATAGCTGGCTACTTTGATTCAGTGGCATCTCAATTTAACTCATTGATTTAATGCATGTGCGCAACTTGCATTTTGCCCATCACAAAGATTCTAGAGCCCACATTTAAAGCCTATCTAAAGAAATGTAGTAAACAGGAATGTGCTGGTTCCTCACCACGGGATTTGGTTTGCATGAGAAACAAATTATATCCCAAGGCATCAACTTCAAATACACTACAGAGAGACACACATATATGATGTGTAAACCCACACATACGCATAAATAAACAGTTTAAATGCAGACACAAATTCACCATCTCCTTCTGGTTTCCTCCACAGCTCCTGGGCATGGCGTTCTCCATGACACTTTTCCACCAAATCCACAGAACGGGGAAGAAGTATGATGCTTAGCCTTCAGGGGGAGGCACCCAATGGAGAGAAGATGCATGATGGGATCAGACTCTAATTAAAGCAGCCTCGCTCCCCAACCCTGTCACTTTAGAGCACTCTTTAGAGCATTCTTTGCCTCACCCCTCCTCACCAAACCTCATCTACGGTCTACAGCTACTCAGTTCCGCTCTTTCATTTTCATTTTCCCAAAGACACAGGAGGAGAAGGGACACCCACTTTTGGCAAAGAATTGAATCCCATTGGTTGTCACCCCTCTTAAGAATATTTCTAGTTTATTGTATTTTTTTTGCTTGGACTGACAATTTGCTGAAAGGAAGGATGGACATTGAGACTGAATACTTTTGCTTATACCCACACAACACACCTCGAGGAAAAGAGGACAAACAAAACTGCTAAAACGCTCCTAAAGAGTTTTTGGGGTATTTTCTTTTTTTTCGAGTGGAGTTTTTTCTTTTTTGCTGATGTTAATTAAATCCGAGTCTCATTGTACACTTGTATGGCATGCTAGTTTTTTAATTAACAAATTTACTGAAATGTCAGCCTTCTTCATTTGTCTTGTTTTCTGTAAGTATGTTATAAATTCTCCTTTGGAATGTAAGTGTTGAAAAGATCAGTGCAATGAGCTCTCAAACATGCAATGTGTGTGTGCGTGTATGTGTTTGTTTGTTGTTGAGGTGTGGGTTCATGTGATTTGTGACATGTCAGACTATTGCTTGATGGTTTGTTTTTTTTCATTAGGCTATAGCAGTTTGAGTAAAATGAGAGAATGGGAGATCATAAGCACAAGGAATCATCTGTAATGAAAACACACTCATTATGTACAGCATTGGTATTTCCATTCCTAGGGTAAAAATACAAAAATGCAAATCTTCTGTTTGTTAAGTCTACACCAGGGCTGTCAGGGAAAGAGATCTGCGTGAAGTTCCCAAAAATGTATGTGTGTGTGTGTGTATGTGTGTGTGTGTGTGTGTGTGTGTGTGTGTGTGTGTATGTGTGTGTGTGTGTGTGTGTGCGTATGGGTGGGTGTGTAGCTTTGTGTGAGGTGTTTTATCAGATTGTCTAGATTACAGAGAAGGAAAAAAAACAGGACATAGAAATACAGAAAATGAGGGTCATGAAGGATGAGGGTCATGAAGGGTAAACGTAGAACAGACATGTTGTCTTGCTACTTCCATGACCTGTGTTTGCAGAGATGGCCTGAGACTTCTTTTCTTTGTGTCCTTGAGGTTTCATCCATTTGCCTTGCCGTCCTCATTCTGTCTCCTTCTTGCGCTTGATTCCATTTCATCAAGTTTCTTTTTTTCAGCCAATTTTCCTCCCAAATGTCAGAGAGTAACAAGCATTACACTCCCTACGTGCACAATACCTCTGCTGACATTCCTGTTCATCACCAGATGACACCCATTGTGTGTGGGCTTGCAGCTGAAGCGGCAGAGTGGGCCGATCAAAGCTGAGACAGATAGACCTATAGCTACAAGATTCAGGATGCTATTTAATTGTCTTTAAAAAGAAGAACTATGTCCCAAAAACAAACATTTCAATAGAATCAGTCTGGGAGCCTCAGGGTTAATGGTGTGTTGATCCAGCAGAAGACTCTTATGTATCTTTTCCCAGATGCCAGCATAGTGATCACAGGCTGTGGTCAGGGTGGATGTTGTCTTTAAGTATGCTGTCCCCGTAGGACATATACACTATGAATGTCACTCAAGGAGGCTGGAGCGCCTTGCTGCCTCTTAAAGACTGTAGCTACTCCACATCTGTTCAAGACAATACCTGTCAGTATGTCAGCTTCCAAATGTTTATGAGTGTATTAGTGGAACCTTTTTTAACTGGGGCCGTCATTTGTTTTTGTTAGGTTTTCATTAAGGTATGACTGTAACCCACCACAGCCAACTCTGATGTCGGAAAATGGCCCCAAACAGCACATAAAAAAACAATATGTTCACAAGCTAATCTTAATTTGGTTAGGGTTAACGAATCAGGATGTATATGCAAACTGAACATCAGTAATGGCTCATATTTAGTCCATCTGCGTGATAAAAGAACTACTTCTGGGTCAAATGCTGCATCTGCCAAAGTCTGCATACAACCACGCAAAAACAAGAACAAAAATGCCAATGGTCAAAGAGGTTGTGATAACATATGCAAACCAGTAATTATAAAAAGGGCTGGTGTGGGTCTCAAGCAGCCACTTTGGATCCCAGCATATCCAATTCACCTACTTGAATTGTGGCTACACCGTCCCCTTTCAGACCTCAAAGACAATCAGAAGTTGCTAAAATAAAACCAGTATCTGTCTCTAAATCTAACATCATATATCAGAAACCTGACCTGCCGACTGTTCTGACACTGCTGACATTTTCTACTATGTGTGAACACCCCGTGAGCTCTGCTGCTATCACTATGAACTTCATTTTTATAGAATAATGAGATTTCCGACTAGCGCTGCCGTCTTTTGTTCGAATCTGTGAGTGTGCAGAAATAAAGGTAGGGATGACACGAACAGGATACGTTTATATATATATAAAGCTCCATCTGTAGCTGCTTTTCACACTGAGCATAAATGAGCTGTTTTAGTGTTGAAACACTGTCCGCACATTTTGCCACCTGTACAGCAGGTAGAGTGAAGAGTGAGAGAGCACAAACGAAAACCTTGCATTTAACCTTAGATTTATTTCACAAATGAGTTTAGCTAGGACCACATGATCTTTGGACGGATCATGTTTCCGTGGCTGATAGTCAGATTGTATTGTTGTGACGTTTCAATTCAGAGCTCAGTAGCTGTTCTCAATCAGCTGTGAAATATATAACTGACGTAACTGACTTGTCCTTTTCAGTCGACTAAAACACAGCCATGAGGGGTTGGTGCCATCTTTCACAGTAGGACACACCCGCACAGATCTTTTCAATTACTCTGTGGTATTTCCACACTATATGAGTTAGGTCGGACACAGAAAATGTGATGCAATTCAAGTCATGTATTTTGTACACTTGAAATTTAAAAAAAAAATGAAACCATTTAGACCTGGGGAGTAAATTAGAGCGGATAAGATTTTAATATGTGAAATTTAAAGGAATTGAAATGCAGTTAAAAGTTTGAGGCTAGGCTATGTATTCAATCAATCAATCAATCTTTAGTTATATAGCGCATAATTCACAACAACGGTTGTCTCAAGGTGCTTTCCCGAAAAGAGCAGGTCTAGACTGAACTCTTTATGTAATTATCTTACAGAGACCCAACAAATTCCTCCGTGAGCAAGCACTTAGAGACAGTGGCAAGAAAAAACAGCCTTTTAACAGGCAAAAACCTTGAGCGGATCCAAGACCTAGGGTGGACTGCCTACTGCAATGACACTACTTCTTATAAATGTTACCCTACTCCCACATTGTTGCTTTCATGGGGCATCGCTGATACATGGGTTAACAAATGACATAGAAAATAAAAACTTACCACCTGGAAGGATATTTTTCCAGTTCATATCACCCAAAGTCATCCTCACCTTTTCGTTTATTGGTTTTCTAAAGACTTATTTGGTGAGACACAGTTTAAGGACGGGGGGGGGTTCTCACGCATTAGGAAGCAATAGATTTGGGCTGTCATGTTCAGCGACCCTGCTGGCTGAGATTCATTGCCTGCCCCATATGTTCAAACTCCTCTTGTTGTCTCCACGGGGGGACCGTGACAGCTGCTGATGTACAGGGCAGGCTTGAGTGGTCACATCTCCTCTGCTTGGCTGCATTCACAAACTCTCTACACATCCCTTATTTACTGCCTTGCTCTGGCGGTGCCCAGCTCTACAAATACAGTAGCTATCAGCACTGACACTCCAGAAATACAGCTTTGCTCATTGGACGCCTCATGCATCTGTGAGGTTTATTCTGCACCGGTAGGGGTTATCAGAAAAATGGTTGCAACCATTCTGTGAATCAGCAGAGGCCAGAATATTCGACTCAGATTTTGTTGCGTTGCTTGACCCTGCAAGGATGGAAGTTTCTTCATCAAAAGTTAAATATCGCTGAAATTAAATAAATCGAGTATCTGTCTCTAAATCTGATGTGGTATTTCAAAGACTCAGACTTTGAGTCTTTTCCCTGACCCTGCTGACATTTTCCACTTCATGTGAACTTTGCTGTCTTCTTGGTTTAATGCTTTTTGACAAAATGTTCCTTCATGTTTTTAGAATGCAGGGATGAATACTTTCTTTTTTTTTAATAAAAGCTGTTTAATGATGTTATTTTTGTACATACGCTGTCGCTGTAATGTTTGGTTTTATACGACGTGCTAAGGTTTTTCCTGGTGCGGGCTCTATTTACTGGCATTTTTTCCCCCTTCATCAGAGAGGCCCATTGTTGATCATTGTGACATCAGGACATTAGTTAGACACAGCAGCCGTCTTAATTTTGTTTATTTTACAAGGTATAAAAAAAGCCTCTGTGTTTTAAAGATTGCTACAGGCTGTTAAAGCAATTAAGTCAGAATTGATCGAGACAGAAATTATGTCATAAAGTATTAGACAAAGCTTTAAAAAGACCTATTGCACAGTTGTCGTCACGCTTTTCAGCATCCCACCAATGAGCTCATATCACTGCAGTAAATCAAGCTTTTTACTTCCGGATGCAAATATGATCATTTTTACAACTGATACAACATACTTATACTTTACCTCCGCCACTTGTAATTAAATTTACGATGACAGTTTAATTGCCATTTTCTAATCCTGAATTGCCTTACCACCTTCTTTCAGTATATCCTCTTGCTTACCTGTTAGGATTTCCACCTCTGTTGCCAGGAGCTGTGTAAAATTGATGTAAATTTGTGTTTTTGTCAGTTTTTCTTTTTTTACATTTTCATCTTGTGACAGACTTTTTTCTTCTTTTTTTTTTTAAATATTCCTATTTATCCAATGGAACACTCCTCGACAGCCGCAGAGATGGTTAAGGAAATATGCAGATGCGAAAATTGAGTTTTGTCTGTGGTGACAAGATCCGAGACATATAAACTGCATTTTTGCCACCTTTGACGACTTATTTCTGTAATCGCCTCTGTAGATTATCGAATACAAATCAAAATACAAATTCCATATCTGAGCAGTTGAAATGTATGCTCTGGATATTGTGTGTATGATGTCATTTGACACTCTCTGATAACTGCCAGCCCTGTCCTGTGGAGTTCTCTGCTACATGTGAAAGCACTCTGAGTAAATAAAGAAAAAAGGTGTCACAAAACCCCATAAATCTGTAATCTCGCCGCCTTTGTGTTTAATGACTATGCTCATGATGTACTCCCTTTTATGACACCCTCAATTATACAGACAGCCTTTAAGCTGTTTGATGCAACATTTGGACAGGATGGGAGCCATGACTTGGCCTGAAGAGCAAAGTAAAGTAGTGTCAGAGTGGATCCCATGGTGTTGTTGAAAGAAAGAAATTGCCATCTCTGCTTTTTAGATGGCCTCTTTTGAAAAAATAAATAAATAAATAAGTGAAAAAACCTGGGGCACTGTTATCCTTAAGCTGCTGCAATGAGCTAATAGGAGTCAGCCGGTTGAGTAGAGTTTTAAGATGAAGAAGAGGATGATGAAAGTGGGAAGCGTCCCCACTTTGTCGGTTGTCTGTACATGATGGAGTATTTTTGTATTGCGCTTTATCCTTTATTATTAACCTCATTGTTATCCAGCCCATGTGTAATAGTGAATGAAATTGATTGTGCCATTCCATCCTGGCTTTTTGTTACACTGTTCCTTCTATGCAAAAATATGACCTATTTTAGCCTTTGTACAGATTATTTTGTATGAGTGACATGTACTGAAATAAAGACAATAGAATCGACTATGATTACTTTTCCCCCGTTATTGTTATTATAGCATCTCCCTTTTTTTAATCCTCATCCTCAGCAGAATCCATTTCATTAACCTGATTCGGGACGGGTTTGTTTTTGTCAGAACTGTTGGCTGGTTTCCCCACACAGCATTATTCAGCTTGTTATCCTGCAGTCAAAATTATATGAAGGTTGTTTTTACGTTCTATTCTGTTCTCAATCTGTCATGTTTCCCCCAGTAAACTCTGTGTAAATGCTGGTAACAAGGTTTTTGCTCTTTATCACTGTACAGCACAACAAATGCTGCCTAAAGAATTCTTTGTTTGTGTATGAAGACGCTCATTACACAACATGATTATTGCACATATGTGTCTTGGACTTGTCACAGACAGCAATTGTGCAGATGACCCAAGTTTTGCGTGGGCATTCATTCTATTAGGGTTTGTACATCTAATTTATCTCATAACCTCTGAATGTGTGTCACCATGACAACACATGGCTGCACATTTTGCTTTTTTCCTCTGAAGGACTGTCTGAGACCCGTCACTCACACAGCTCAGAGGCAGAACCAAATCGTTTCTGTCAGTGAGGAACACTGACAGAAACGATCAGGGACACATGTTTGTACAAACTCTCTATTCCGATGGCTTGATAGCTACACTGTAAAATAATTGCTGTGGAAATCCATAGTAATTTACTGCATATTTGAACAGTTCATTTAAATAATGGTTTTACAGTTATTAACTGTGTAACTCAAAAGTATACAGCATTTAAAATATGACTATGAGTTTCATAATACTATATTCATATTTTATATTAACTGTGTAATATCACAGTAAATATTTTTGTACTGTAGCAGATGACAAAATGACAACTCTGAAAGATCATTGTCAATATTTTGGTTCTGTAGTGGATGTCAGTAATAAAATATTATTATTAAATATATATTCACAGTCAATAATAATATCTCTGAAAAGTCGGGGTTGTTATGGCATCATGCCACCGCTACCACCGCCATAAAATCCTTTTAGTGAACGTTAACTAAAAAGTATTTCAAGGATCATTTTAAAATGTTATACCGTTCTAGATCTTAGTACGAGGAAGAACTGGATTGATTTTGAGAAGGGTCTGTTGTTTATTTCTGACACTAGGGGGTACTTAATATCCAAAGAATTTTAGGCAATAATTTCCCAACCGTTCGTCTGATTAAGTCCAAATTTGGTACACATTAATCAAATAGAGGAGATCTGTCTTGTATACATCATGATTTCCTGAAATCGTTTATATTATACTCACTAGGGTTAGCTTTTTAAGAAATACACACTTTTTCAGACATAACGTCCGTATATGAATCGACTCCAGGAGATCAATCTTGTAAATATCGTACTTTCCTCATTAGTTCATATGTTACTCACTAGGGGGAGAGTTTCCCGGACAATACTCAAAAAATGTTTCATTCATCATATTTTCCGTCATAGATCTTATTACAAGGAAGAACTGGATCAATTTTGGGAAACGTTGGTTTGATATTTCCGACACTAGGGGGCGCTTTAGATCCAAAGGTTTTTGCCCGTATATTTCTCAACAATTTTTTCCATATTTGGTGCATATGAATGGCCTCGCAGAGATCTAAATTATTAAATCATTATTAAATAATATATTCTATTTTACTCAAATAGTTAATATTTTACTCGCTAGGGTGAAAAATGAAATACAAAATCACGTTTTCAATCAAAGTTCAATCAGGGGATTGCTTGCAAAACGCAGGGAATTGGGGGCTTTTCAGGGATATACTCCTGCTGTCAGGGTCGACAGTATATGCCTTGTATGTACTGTAGTAAATCACAGTAGTAAAGTCACAATTTTGAAATATCCCAGTCAATATTTTTTATGTTGTAGTAAATACAGTAATAAAGTCACGACTGTGAAAGATCACAGTCAATATCTTTCACCATGTTAAAATGTCCTGCTCAAGTTGGTTGAGCACATTTTGAGTGTCTGTTTCTTGTTTGAAGATGTGTGCCCCTTGACTGAACCTGTTTAAAATATGTCCTAGAGGCAGCATGGAAGGGGTAGAGAGTTAAAGGGTAATGGGCTAAAGATGGTGTCCTGCGGGACACAACAGGTCAAGGAGTCCACTGAGGAGGAGGCATGGCTATTGAGAAAGTCCTATTCAATTACAAAAATGTATTTATTTTTTTGTCATATAAAAACATTATAAAAAGTTTAATAAGGTCAAATGTTTTCTAAAAATTTGATTTACTGAAATGTTGAGCTAATCTAATTATTTCTTAATAATATATGTATATTCATATATATATATAATATAATCTCTAATTCTTAATACATCCTTTTCTTATTATTTAATACACTTTTTTAACCGTTTAAAAACATGCTTGAACAAACTATTTGTCCTCCTATGGAAGATTTTACTGTCTAAGATAAATTAATAAATTAATGCTTTATTAATTATCTCCATCACCAGATATCTTTAATTGCCTAAAGAACCTTGTTCAAAAAGTTCTGTGCCTGATGTGAATCTGATTTGTATTCTTGAGTATCTATCTATCTATCTATCTATCTATCTATCTATCTATATATCCATCTATCCGTCTATCTATCTATCTATCTATCTATCTATATTTCCATCTATCCGTCTATCTATCTATCTATCTATCTATCTATCTATCTATGTGCTGAATCCCCTCAATTTGTCTATCTAGATATGAACTGGTTTGATGGATTTACCATAGTCTAATATAAACAGTAGAGCCAGTAGAGTGGCCGGGATGAATGAATGAAATGATAATAACTGAGATGAGAAAAAAAAATAATAATAACAATGATGCATTTTATTTCTAGAGCACCTTTGAAAGTACTCAAAGACGCTTTACAAGTACAGTTAAAATAAATTAGTAAATAAAACCACAAAACAAGAATCAAAATAACATGGTTACACAATCAATCAATCAATAACAACAGGAGCAATCATTCGCAAACTCAGTCCAGAGACGTTTGAGAATTTTATGTGAGAATTTTATTGTCCCAGTTATAAGCAAAAATAACTGGGACAACAGTTAAAGGTTGACTTGCTCAAAGTATTTAGAAATACGATAGGTAACAAATTCAAAAGTGATAAAATCAAATATATATCACTACTCTATAGCATAGACGCAACATTAAACAAACTTATCCCAAACAAATGAGTGCTCCAAGAAACAACCGTCTTCATCTCCTAACTCTCGGGTTATAGAAGCTATGCTGGTCAGTCCATAGTTAATTGCAAGGGAGAGGAGACGTTCTTCTTCCTTAGGGGTTGGGTGAAGATGAATAGACTCTTGTGAACAACACTATGGCTGGAGTAGAATGGTACTGATACGATGTCATCTTCATGCATCTTCATGCATCTTCATGCATCTTCATGCACCTTCATGCATCTTCATGCATCTTCATGCATCTTCATGCATCTTCATGCACCTTCATGCATCTTCATGCACCTTCATGCATCTTCATGCACCTTCATGCATCTTCATGCATCTTCATGCATCTTCATGCATCTTCATGCATCTTCATGCTCAGTCTCTCAGAGGATGGATGCTACGAGACACTGACAGAAAAGTATTTAACCTTTTGACTTTATCCGTAATTTAATCCATAAAAATATAGTAGACAAATGCGATTCTCTGTCTTCTGTCCTGATTAAAAGAACTGACATCTCCATCACTAGGACCCGGTTGATGGTGCGGCTGGGCGTTGCGGCCCCCGCATGTGCACAAAGTCTCAGCCGGAAATACGTATCCAACATATGACTCAATCATTCCGTTTGGTGCTGGTTTTCTGTGTGTGACTGTTCACTTCGGTATGGAAGAAAACAACAACAATAAAACGGCTTCTATATTTCATTGGACTGCCACTTGCAGCTAGAGAGTCACAAGCCATAAAATCAAATGGAAACCTGCATTCCTACTCAAGGTTGATTTCTTACTCTCTTTGGAGAGAAGAACCATGAATGTTTTTCATGGCGACAACATTTTAGAAAAGACAGGGTGCATTTATAATGAGAGGCACCATTTGTGAAGTAACAAATGTTGATTGTAACAGCAACTTCTTGTCACTTTTAGCTCCAAATTCAGATTTAAATTTTTTTTTAGAAAAAATACTTTTTTTAATCACATTTACAGCAACATTTATGAAGTTAAACATATTGATTGTCCTGCCTAGGAAAAATATGTTAAATAAACTGCTTAAATTTTAAATACCAAAGTAATGTCTAAATATTAAATCTTATATCTAAATCTAAATGTTAAATCCGAATGTAAATATTAAATCTTTCTAGACCCCCGCTGTCGTCCCCGACAGCAAGGGTATATCCCTGAAAGGTCCCCAATCCCTTTCGTACAAGAAATCCCTCTGATTGAAAGCCTGAAAAAGATAAAGAAGAGAAAAAGTTATTGGGTTTCGTCTGGAAAAACTGTGTTTTTCAGAAAATGCACCCTCTAGTGACTATAAATATGAACTACTAGACTTAAATATTGATAAATACAAGATAGCTCTCCTTAAGTCCATTCATATGTAGTAAATTTGGACTAAATCGGACTTATGATAAGGAAGTAATGTCTACAAAATGGTGTTTTTTTGTAAATAGCTCCCCTTAGGAAGTAAAATATGAACTTTTTTAGTAAATCACAATCTATACAATACATATGTCCTAGAGTTGTAGCATAAGCTCCTAATTTGGAATATATTTGACCAACCGGGCTGAGACCGTTTCCTTAGTCAACTCCTGTATCAGATATTTTCTCTTCTTCTTCAGCTTCTTATTTTTGGTGATTAAAGCTGCAACTAACTGTGGAAGAGTTTCTCTTTATGTGTAGACATGCTAACTCAGCTGTTCTGCTGTCCGAGCATATATACTGAGCATATGAATTACCACCTATTCAAAAAAAGATGTCAGATGTAGTAAAAAAAAACGTAGCCAAACTAAATAAAAGCTGAAGAGGAGAAAAAATGAAGAAATAAATAATGAAGAAATGTAATTCAGTGAATAGCCTATTGTGGTCTGTTTCCCCTGCTACCTATTTTAAGTTTATTACAGTTATAGATGGATGCTGATATTACTCATTCATCCCTCTGGCAAAAGCGGGAGAGAGCCCTGACTCTGACATGAAACTACAAAACACCTGGCAACTGTGTAAGTGTGACTTAATCTCAAATTATACAAGCTCCACTGCTTGTTGTTAACTAAATGACCAGAACACTACTGGGACACTTAAAGACTGAGAGAGTACAGGCCACAGTGTGATTCAGCCAATAAAGCATCCATCAGACCGTTTGTCCCTCATCTGCACACACCATTAAGACCCTAAAGTCTGACACACACCATTAAGACCCTAAAGTCTGACACACACCATTAAGACTCCGTCAGAGTCCCTTCGTTTCCTACCCCATTGCCCTGTTTAGTACACCTCCAACATGTCCCTCTTTATCTGATCCTACACAAACACAGGGAGGGGGCAAACACCATAGCGCACTCTTACTGTGTTTGGAGCCGATCAGCAGTAACCACAGCCCCAGCAGCCTGGCCTGTGTTGACTTTGTTTATCCGGCACGGGCTGAGAAGTGAATACTGCAGGCTTAATCCATCAGGCCTTTGTGCCCGCGCCCCCATGGTTTAGTTCAGTCGGCTTCCACCTAGGCACACAATCTGCAGGGAGAAGCCTGGTTCTTGCTTCTGAAAAGCTTGAAAACAGAGTTTGAAAACGTTCTCTTTGCGTGTGTGTGTGTGTGTGTGTGTGTGTGTGTTTGTTTGTGTGTGTGCGTGAGTGTGTTCACATAAGCGCATACGGTGAAAAACTGACAATTAGAGCTGCAGGTGCAAGATTCATACACGATTGAAAATATTCTTTTTAAAACCTGCTTTTAAAAATGTTTTCAAAGAAACTGTAGTCTTGCACAGAAACTGTGCATCACTGTTGTTGTTGTTGTTGTTCATGTTGTTGATGTGCTGCGCGCTAGGATGAATTATTGATTTGAAAATGTGAGGGTGACAAAGAAAATAAATAAATAAAATTTTAAAAATTACCATTTGATAGTACAAATTTACGTGAAAAAAACGCTGAACAAAAATAAATCAATACACAGACTGACACTTACGTAACTACTAATAAAGATGCTCCAAATCTTGGGTATGTAAATAAAAGTGAAGCCACACAGACCGCTGTTCATGGCAAGAAAAACAATCAAGGAAAGGAGGGGAATTCGTGGTGACAATTCAATCAAAAGGAAGCTCCTGTGTCATCTATTTCTCATCCTCTTCGTCGTTGTACTCTGCAGCTACTTTTAGGGTGAGCTTTCATCCTTTGCAGCTTTCCAGCACGCCCTCGAAGAAACAACATAACTTACCACACACACCGCAGTGCGTGTCTGAATGTTGTCACTGTTGAGGGACCTCATTACATGAGATACTCAGTGCTTCATCCACTGCATGCACTGTATGGGCGGCTGACGTCTCTTCGGGGCTGTAATGTTTTCCTTGTTTTTTGTTCTTCCACACACATAGCAGGTTTTCTCATGCCCACCATTATTTTTTGCTTTTTCTCACTCTTTCATCTTGCTGAATTTTCCCATCACAATCTCTCTCGGCTTTTTTCATGACACTGAAGATTATTTTTTCCTGAAGTCCACCTACAATGAAAACACAAAGCGCTTCTCAGTCAGGCTCGGATGGATAATCATGACATTTTAACCAAGAGTTTGGCTCGACAGGGAGATGAATACAGAGATACCTTGATGCTATTTTCAATTCAGAAGAATTGTGTTTGAAATAACAGGTGGACCGAGTATAACAAAAAAATAATTTCTAAAAGCAAATGTTCCACGTTAACAACCCCCAGATTCCGATGAATTAAGCCTAGTTCCATATGTGTTTTTTTTTTCACTTTAATTTTTAGCTGTTGATATCCATCTGCTTGTTTATCATAAGCACATCAAACTATCATGGCTGTCACAGCTACAGGTGCGTGGTATACTCAGCAACCATCTGTTCAAAACTTGATGAATTAGCATACACCCAGAAAAGTGGCACTTCACAAACTGCTTGATTTTCTAGACTTTGCAATAGCTGATTAGGAAAAACATGAGGTGTTATTATGTTCTCTATCTCGTCCATTCTTACCTAATCTGAAGAACAGTATGACATTCTAGGAATTATTCTTGTAACCCGCCTATGCTCATGCACGAATGTTCAGTTTAAGGGAGAAAAGTTTAGATTAATATATATATGCAGACAGCAATATTCGGCCTGCCAATTCAAAATTGTTGTTTCTTGGCTGGCTTCTGCACAGATTGAGAATTAATGGGCTTTCTACATTTCTAATATTTATTTATGAAGAGATTTGAGTCACAACCTGAATGGGAGGCAGAGAAACCAGATGAGGAAGGGAAATGAATTGTCGACTCAGTGTGATGTTCAATTTCAGTATGTTTTTATTGGATCTTTACCATTTCTCTCTTTTTTGCAGGTTTTCTCCTTGTTGGTTGTTGCAATTTCAGTGTATGCTAAATCCCAAAAAGCTAGAGTAGAGGACACTAGCTTCAGTTCCACTATAAGTTCACTTGTCCAATGGCATGAAGGCCAATGATGACAGGCTGTCCAGTCAAATTTCTCCAAAATGTTTTTTAATTTGTTGGAAATGACTGCTCAGAGGGGCCGTGGATACACTTCCTCATACATAATACTGATGTAGGATGAGTCCATCTCAACCTTATCCAAGAACACGCTCAGGATAGCTTGCCTTCCCTGACATGTCAAAGAACACGACCTAAATGACAACATGGAAATGTGATTGGTTAAAATATATGAAAATCTACAAAATCCTCCCTTGTATTTCAATGGGAATAGGAATTCAGTCTGATAGTTGAAGCAGCCAACTATCAGACTGCAATGAAACGGATGGGAACTATCAATTTATCTGTGTATCTATCTATCTATCTATCTATCTATCTATCTATCTATCTATTTATATGTCCCTCAAAGGTGAAGATCTCTTTTAGTGGCAAACCTGCTGAGCTACCCTGTAATAAGCAGTGGCTTGTCATATTCACAGAATGGTAAGCTTTTTCCTGATTTTACCTGGTTCCATTATTTTCCCATTTAATTTGGGATGTGCAGTAACTGGACCACAAAAACAGATTAACAGGACTCACTACACTGATTGCGCGCCAGTATCCTCCATAATCCTCCATATAAGATTGTTTTTTTTAGGAGAATGAAAACAGCAGGTACTGAGAGGTAGGACATGGAAAAAAAGGCGTGAGGAAATCATTTTGAATAAAGGTTTGAAAAAGGGCTTGAATGTAGAACCAAAACCAGGAAGGCAAAATGAGGCCAGGGTAGGAATAGATTAGGACAGATATTTTAACGGGGGCTGTTTTCCTTGCTTTTTGCCAGACAGGGTGCGGGACACGTTCCTCGTTGAGCCAGCTGTCATCCTTATTGTGCTGGGGGTGGTCATGTTCTTCATCACTTTCTGTGGTTGCATCGAAGCCCTTCGAGAGTACATTCGCCTCCTCAAAACAGTAATAGACACATTACCCTCACCAGCTTTGTACTTCTTTACAATATGGTAGCACAAAATAAACTCAATCAAGGGCTAAGTCTTTCATTTGAAGTGTAACAACAGATTTAACAATCAAATACTATTCATGACTTTTGATAATATTTTCTTTCTCTACTAGTTCTCCTTCAGCCTGACATTGGTCTTCCTCACACAGCTGGTCATAGCAATATTGGGTTTCTTCTACTCCAGTCAGGTACTTGTCTTATATACCTACAATACTGTGCACTAGCTTAGCCCTTTTTAAAGACTTTCATTTCTGTAACATAAAGTTAAGTGTTCACCTTATTAATCTGTTCTGTTTTTCATAGTTTTGTCCATAATTCATATTAACAACAGTGTATTCAAAGCCAGACCAAGATGTCAGACTGTTTCCTGCAGATCCAGAAAAGAAAGACAATGAAGTTTTTCTCACATAACAATTCACAATGGAGACACACAGAACACCCACAGCTGCACCTGGGGAGACGTCTTGTTCTTCTACTTTCCTCTGCCAAAGATAGTTGGAAGAGGTTTTTTTATCACCTTGGTTTTTTAATGGTGTTTTTTTTTTCCGTCTTTCTGCAAGATATCTCTGAAAGTTGTCAATAGGTGTTGATAAAATGTTTTGAAGGAGAGGATCTACAGAGAAGAGCTAAGGGTGCAGATATAGACTTTGATCACATGATCGTTTTCTTCATCTGTGTGAGAAAAGGATTTTTTTTTGTTTCACAATAAAATGATGAAGATAACAAGTCAATCCAAATAAAAGTCTGCAAGCATGGAAAACTCCTAATGACAATTCTCTATCATGTAGTTCTGAGAGGAGGAAATAATTCAACATTTGATCACAGCCAGTGGCTTTGGTGGAGGTATGTTTAAACTATCCATACTTACTTAATACTGTTATTATGCAGAATATAAATGCATCGACTTGTGAGCAGGTCAATCAAAAAGCATCATACTTTCTTACTTTCTTTCATCCAAATGACTTTTGGAATGTTGTTTAAGGTACAAAATACATTAAATAATAAGAAATTCAACCTACTGCGTTGTACCTCCAAATCTGTCCAGACTTTTTGAATGTTCATCAGTCGGCCATTACATTATAACCATATTCCTAATATTGTGCAGATCTGCAGATACACAGAGGCATTGATTCAAGTGGACATGAAGGTGTATTGTGGTATCAGGTAAGTTGCAACGAGGGGCCTCCATAGTTGGAACTTGTTCAATCACATCCCAGTAATGGAGCGACGCCTGCAAGCTAGTTCAGTCAGTCGCTTATTCATATGACATGCCAAACCCTCCATGACCATTTGCCAGGTACAGTTCAGAGTCTTCTGTGCCCACTCCAGGTGCTTTTCGGCGGTGGTCGGGAGTCAGCAGGGACACTCTGATAGGTCTGCAGCTACACAGTTATATACAGCAAGCTGTGATGCAACGGGTTCTGACATGTTTCTATCAGAAGCAGCATTAAACTTTTACAGCAATTTTGCTACGCGATCAGATCAAATGGGCTCGCCTTCCCTCCCCTGGCTCATCAGTGAGCCTTGGGCACCCAAAACCAGTCACTTGATTAAAGCTCTCCTTCCATGACCACTTTAGGTAGGTACTAACTGGGAACACATAACAAGAGCTGTAGTTTTGGAGATAATCTGACACTGTCTTTATTCATCCAGATTCTGGCCCTTGTCATAGTTGTTCAGATCTTACTTAGTTGTTCAGGAACTATTTTCCTGTTTTATCACCTTCAAGAAAAAATGTTTTCACTTTTCTGCCTAATATATCCTGTAAAGAGATAACCAATATTATTAATTTCAACTATCAGTGGACATAATGTTTTGGCTGTTATGTGTATGCACTGACCGATGAGCCTCGCCCTAAGCGCTGAAGCTCATTGTCAGCAAAACCAATTGGTTTGTGGTGAACTAGATTTCCTCAAAGTGGATGTTGTCGTAAAGAAGCCACAAATCCTAAATTGTGAATACTTAACACACATCGCACCAAACCCAGCATCTTAAGTTATGTCTAATAACATGTTTAGTGGGTTCACACTGATCTGTAGGTTTCTCCACTAAGTTTTATCCCATTTTTAAGTTTTAGGTGAGTTATCCTTACTTTAAGTAAAAGTGTTCCTGGATTTCACATACATGAGGGAGCCCTGATAGGCCCTGACAGCTGGCCTGGTTGCAGCAGGGGTATTGCGCAGAGCTTTGACATCAAATTTGGGGTAATAATGTCAGTAAATTCAAGCAAAATACAGACTCTGCATATCCTGGGCCTGATCTACTGGTTCTAAATTGCGAATGCATTCTAACAGTTTGGTTTGCTGAGGATTTGGGGATGATCTACTAATAATTGCGTGAATGACAACAGGGGAAAACATGGTGGGGGCCATACTATTTAAATATGGGTTGGGTTGCATGTGTTACTAGTTTCAGCCTTGGGGAATTTGGACCGTGAGCAGAGTGACCATGCACACAAAATGAAATTCAATGCCAAGGAACTGGAGGTGTCAGAGGCAAATAAATATATCGTTGAACTAAAGCAAAGACAACTGAACATTACTAAAAGAAATGTGATATCGCGAAAAAAAAGTCAATGCTGTGCTCAAAAGAAGAAGAAAGACACGTGAAATTAAGAGAACATGGCAAAATATGAGAGATGGGAAAAAAACAACCTTATAATAAAACTTTGTTTCATAAAACAGGTGGGGGGCTGGTGGAAGACATGCATCTATGCATGACCACCATTGAGCAGCAGGTACAGCTCACCTTTTGCTATGAACAGACGTGCACAGTAAGACACACGTTTTTTTCCCTAGATATTTCATTTACTTACTCAATTTATCAAATTAAATAAATGAATGTGCTTCATGTTTAACATTTTGCTGATTATAGTTGAGTTGTAGTTTCAAAGATGGATTAATCCATTGCGAAGGATGTGCTCGCTCATTACGACACGTGAGGCGTCCCCCGACACTCTTTTTTATTGCTTCATTTAGTTAATAAAACAGATATGATACACAAACGTGTCATGGTATTTTGACAAACTGTGGTAGCTTTGTCAAAATACCAAAGCTACAGTAAACAAGGTTTATTATACTTGCTGAAGAAAACTCTTAACCACAATCGTAAATATTGACTTCAGTTGTTGCCATGGCAACGTATAAACAACGGTCAGAATGTCACTAACAAAACCTTTTGAAATGGCTTGATAAGAGTTTTCAGCAGGTACAATTCACCCCTGTTCACTGTAGCTTTGGGTTCTGTGCATGTTAGGGTCAGTATTAACTTTATTTGTTGATTTGGCAGATCATTTTTCTTAATTTTCGTGTTGTTTTTTTTGCAGGGGTACTTGTGTTGTGATATTGATGAAGATGATTTCTTTATTTGTTGCGCGCATGTTGTCATATTCATGGATGCAGTGCGTTGCCTCCTGTTGGCCACTGTAGTGTAATAATGCTCCTCAAGTGCGGTCCAAACTGTGTCTGTGCGCAACACTGTGCCGATCAGTACCCTCCTTTTAAATGTATTAAACACAGATGCAATGATAATCACAATAAGCACCACCATTTTTTTTCAGGCTTAGTTAAAGCTAAATTAACCGACTTGCATCAACTCCTCCAGGTATTTTTCGCACTTGGATAGAAATGCCCAATACTGCATATTCATTAAAGGAAACGTATTACATGGAAAGTGCATGCACTTTTGCACGCTGAACAGATGTAATCATGTATTATCTATACTCTATAAGAGGGATCCATCCTCCGGGTCTATTCCTGAGGTTTCTTATTTTCTTCCCTTTTTTCCTGTTTTTTGGGGGCGTTGTTCCAAACAGACACTTAGACCTCCGTCTTTAGACCGAGGATCTAAGGACAGAGGGCATCATGTACAGATAGTACAGCATCATGTACATATTGGAAAGCCAATCAAGGCAAATGGTGATTTGTGATTTTGGGCTATACAATTCAGACTGAATTGACTTGACTTGACTTAATCTTCAGTGCGCATCATTGGTAGATCAGCTTGCTCATTTAATTCCGAGTAAAGTTTGACACATTTTTACACACGAAAACCTTAAGTAGAACATGCCCCCTCTGCGAGCACCGCCTGAAACACAGATGTAGGTTTGTAAATTCTAAATCACATGACATCCTACCGCCTACTTCTGGGGAAAATTTCATGCAAGTCTGTCCTGAAGTATTTCCATAATCCTGCTTACAGACAAACAGAAAAACATACAAACAACCAGAGAAATGCAGAAGGGAAAACATAACCTCCTCTGCGGAGATTAAGTGTCTCTTTCTGGATGTGGAATATTCCCCTACTTCCTTAGTTAAATAAAATATTTTCAAAAGCCTTGATGTGGCACATGCTTTGTCACAGAGTGAGCTGGTTGGTAACATTGGATGGCTTGTAAAAAAGAACATCATCACAATAAAAAGAATGGCAAAAGGAAAGAAAAAAATAATACCAGTAATGGACATAACAATTTTTTTTTATGTAAGCCAGGCAAGTTTTGAAGAAAGAGATTGGTTAAATTCGTTTACGTCTTTTTGGGCATACATTCCTGCTAAACTACTCATTTGTTTTTTTCTCCTCCATGCGCAGTTGCTTGCTTTTATTGATATTTATACATGAGTTGCTGCATTAACACATTAATGTTATTAACAAGCTGCTAAAAAAACTCTCCTGTTGGAGATACAGAATGTGATTCTCACAGATGGTATAAACAGACTAACATGATCTTACATAAGATAAGAAAAATGGTTCCTCGCCATTAAACACCCACAGCAGTAAAATGAATCATAGTGTAATACTTGCTCCAGTTTCATTAATCCAAAAACAAACCAAAAACAACACTGAGCTCAATGCTTTTATTCCGCAATGAGCACTTTTATTTAGACATACTAAGTACTTTTTCCTGGTAATACTTACCAACCTTTGGGCAGGGGAACTTATGAATGCAGTACTTTGCTCATGTTGTTCTTACTTTTACTTGGGTAAAGGCTCTTAGTATTTACCGCTGCCACTGCCATAGAAAGGTATCATTAAAACTAGGCCTATGCTGTCGTCCCTGATAGCAAGGGTATATCCTGCAATCCCCTTGGATTGTGGACTTGTGGACTTGGATTGTGAGTTGGAAAAGCAAACCCCCTGATTGAACTCCTCGAATTAAACGGGAAGTCATGGTCACAGTATTTTTAGTAAAAAAAGCTCCCCCAATGAGAAAAATATAAACTATTCAGGTAAAAAATCATATATAAGAGATGGATGTCAATCCAGTTCTTCCTCAAACTAAGGTCTATGGGGGTATAAAATTTGAAAATGATCCACGGGGTAGTTCTTCAGATATGTCTGGAAAACTTTCTTTTCTGTGCCTTCCCTAGTGAGTAAAATATTTATTAGTTGAGTACAATATGATATATACAAGACAGATTTACTTGAGTTCATTCATCCATATATCCATTCCATCCATTTTCTCCCGCTTATTTGGGGTCAGGTCCCAGTGGCAGTCGGCTAAGAAGAGATTTCCAGTCATCCCTCTCTCCAGCAACAGCTGCCAGCTCACCGATAGCTACCCACTGCTCCACAGGGATGCAGATAACTAATTTTGCTAGGTTGTACAACGTGTATTATGTATGTGACAAATAAAGGTTTCTTTTTCTTCCAGTTTATCCTCGGGGATCCAGAGGCGAGTCAATTCATAGGCACCAAATTTGAACTAAATCAGAAAAACATTTAGGAAGTTAAGTTGCATGTTAAGTTATGTGGTTTTTGTAAAAAGCTTCCGCTAGTGAGGGAATATGAACCATTCAAGTAAAAAACAAGATATATAAGATAGATCTCCTCAAGTTGATTCATGTGCACCAAGTTTGGACTTAATCAGACAAAAGAAAGTCAATGATGGTATAAAATCTAAAGACAATCCATGAAATCGTATTTGAGTTCTGTCCAGGAAACAGTATTTTCCATTAAAAAATCTCCCCTTAGTGAGTCAAATATGAACCAGATTAAGATATAATCTTTACAAGATAGATGTCGAACTCATTCATATGCGCTAAATTGGGACTTAATTGGACCAAGGATTATGAAGTTATGTCAAAAAATCTGTTTTGTAGCGCCCCTAGTGAGTAAAATATGAACCTTTGAACTAAAACACGGTATGTCCAAAAAAAATAGATCTCCTCAAAGTCAATGCACCAAGTTGGTAATAAGTGATAGTTCAATCCATTTCTTCCACACTCAGAAGTCAATGTGAGTATGAGATTTAAAATTCATCCATGAAATAATTTTTGATTGGGCTAGCACAAAGGGTCTTTGCCGGGTGCGATGATGATAATTCCGTAAAAAAGTCCAAAATCCCCTGCCCTGTACAAACAATCCCAATTATTGAGCTTCTCAAAGTAAAAGTGTGGACCGATGACGATTCCATAACATCCCCAACATTTCTGGGATGTGACAAGCAATTGAACGGACTTCTTCTGTCTGTGCTAAAAGTGTTATTGTTGAGCAATTGACACATTTTAACCCTGCTCAACTGTTTGGATTAAGAACATTTTGAGTCACTATATTTTATTGAAAAATATGCGCCTGTTCATAAAATGACCCAGTGGCAGCATGGATATGCCAAATACTGTAAGGGGCCAAAGATGAAACCCCTGGGGGACACCACAGGCTTAAGGGAGTTATCAACCATCGCTATTGAGAAAATCCTTTTAGATAAATAGGAGGTAGAAGTGGATATGACTATATAAGAGGAACATTATATATGCTTAAATTCAAGAACTCAAAAAAACAACTTGGCGGGATATTGAAATGAATGCAGACCAGACTGCTTAGTTAAAAACCATGTCTTCACCTTGTGTGAGAAAATATGGAAGCCGGCGCCGGTTATCGGATTGCACTGGCGGCATCTCAATGGAAATGGGCTTCGTCAATGTCTGCAGGGAGTTGACTGGGAAACTGATGTGTTTAGGTTAGGTGTGTTAATCGGGTGATGGTGAAACAAAAGGAATGTCATCTGATGCACAAATGGAAAGCCATGCAAGTGTTTGAGGAAGTGGGTGGATGGGGGGAAGGGGGCAGCTTGGGGTGGGGGGATTGCAGAGATATATTGTGACAGAAATCATTTTGTAAGCCCTTGTAGGGGCTCTGATCCCCTGGTCAGTTTGAGTTATCACTCAATAAAATGCCTGTGTATGACCGCAGGCAACCCACTCACTGACTGCATGATGTATGTGCACTTCAATGTATTCCTCTGAGCCCAGGTAGGACCGCAGTGACTGTTTTGGCAGCTACAGGGACAGGAAGGATCCCTTGTCTATCTCCTACAGTAACATCCAATTAGAGGTCCGCTGAGAATTAAGACACAACAGCTAATGGTGGCGAGATCCAACGACATCAATGTCTGGTGGCGAAGAGCCTGGTGCCTGATGATATCTCCCTGGTGTTTTCCCCTAGCACCTGGACTGCCTGCTGGTAAACACAGTAGTTTAATAATCCCTGAGGCATCTTCGTTGCTAAATGATTCAAATATCTTTGACACTTCAAAGTAGAGCCAAATGTTCTATTCCAACAGATCCCTCAAAGGAGGCTTTAGTGTTAATGTCGTGGGGAGTTGTGACTTTGGGTTCCAAGGCCTTCCAGCATTCGGTGCTGCATGAAGAGACAGAGACAGAGGTAAGGGGAAGGGTGCGGCGAGACGCTGTCAAAATCCTAGCACAAATTATAAAAAACTACCAGGGGATAAAAATTGCAGGGTGTTTTGACACAGCCCACAGTATTTATCAACATAACTTTCCCCAAAATTGATTTTAATAGGAAAAATTCATAGGGCCTTTAGTGTAACTCTTATGAAAGTATATTTAAAGCTTAATTAAATGTTAAAACACCAGCAGCTTATTGGCATACAGCACCCCTAATAGCACATTTTACATCTGAACCCAGCATCCACAACCATAGCTGTCCTTGTTTTCCAAATCATGGAGGATTCTCACTTTGAAACACTGTTTAAAGTCAGAATAGAAGCGATGAACATTTACAACACAGGGTCTCATTTAGACTGTGGAGAAGAAAAAAAAGAGATAATACCAACTTACCAGGTACAGCAACAAACAATTTTAGATTCAATCTTATTTACTTTGAAATCACCATAACAGATCAATTTTAAAATATGTTTATAGTTTATTTTACGAGTTTTGTTTACTCAGCTCAAGCAAAGCTGATGAAAACCGCCACATGGTTATAACAAATGGGTCAACTCCAGCAATTACCCAGTGCCGCTGAAGTAGCGTGCTCTACATTTGGCATACATCATGTGTATCGATCTCAGAGGCACCAACGGTTTTATTACCATTATGCTAAACTCCTGCTGACTCTACATGGCGGCAGGAGCTCCTGCTTCATCACTGCCCTGTTGTGCTCTACAGCAGAGGATGCTGTTCGGATACAAAGCAAAAAAAGAGTCTGTGTAAATGAGCAGATACGCGATAAGGACGCAAATGCCTCATATCACAGCCTTTAGCAGTGCTATGCAACATTTTGCAGATTTATGCCTTTTTTTTTTTTTTTGAAAAGATTTACTTATATGAGCAAATTGCAATGAAAGTATTTTAGAAGTTTCTACAAAAGCCTCCTTTTTTGCCTAATCACGCTTGATCAATGTTTTAATTTGGATTTCAAATGATCCCTGGTATGATCTGTAATAATCTGTTGGATTTTACCAGTATTATCAAAGGAAATATACTTTGTAATTCTCTGCAATAAATGAAGAGAACATAATTAGCTGAGCCCATAAAAACCCCAGTTATTTTCACTCTCTCACATACTGCCGAGCACCATGGCTGCCTGCTTATAGAGGATTTTGTAGATAAGTTCACCTCTGGTACTTTTTTGTTTGAATGAAATCATTAAATAATAACAGATGAAGGTCTTCAGATTGCAACAATGCTGAAATAAAACCTCTGACTCTGTAACTTCCTGATGTCCTCTCCCTCAGACCCGGGATGCTTTGGCGCAGTTTATGAAGAAAGCCATCGTTGCACTACAGGGATGACATGGATCTGCAGAACCTGATGGATTACATTCAGAAACAGGTTCTGTCCACTCAGAGAGCATGTGTCTGTCGCAATCCACATCACACAAGTCGGAGAATTGATAACGGCTAGTGGATTATTGAACATGACAGAGAGCCAACCGAGGAATCCACAACCAGGGAACACAGGGCAGTATGTTTATGTTATTTTAGGCTTGGCGAGTGTTTTCCACATGAGCGGCTACATGTTACATGCAGTTCCTGTTCTCTGTGGGTATCCTCATGTGATAGTGTTCTTCCATCTGCACTCGCACTTGTCAGTGAACCTGACTTTCCCCATGGGAGAAGTCCAGACTGGTTCTCTTTCTCACTCAGTTCAAGTGCTGTGGGTGGAACAGCTACACAGACTGGTCTTGGAACTTGTACTTTAATTGTACACATGACAACCCCAGCTCTGAGCGCTGTGCAGCGCCTTACTCCTGCTGCACTCCTTTTCCTAGACAGGTGCGTCCTTATCATAAACTGTGTGGACAAACTTATGGATTGCTGAAAACTTTATACGTATATTTAAAGACAATCGTGACGATATAAGTTTGCACGAAAGAAAAAATCATTTTTTGCAACACTGCGGTTTTCTGTGCAAAAATGTTGTTCATGTGCATAACTTAACAAGGAGATGACGTGCCTAATATCTCTGATGATCTTTTGGAGATTTAAAATGTGGAGATGATAATTGGCAATAGCCTGCTTCCAGACACTCTGCTTTTAAATAAGGTCTGGTGAAGCGGTAATTTTTCGGTAGGCCCTCTCAGTTAGAGAGACATTTTATCAATCATAGCTTATTGAATGAACGTGAATATATTGGAGGACATCATATTTAAGTATCTGGTGATAATCATGAAAAATAATATAATAAAATTACAAAAAGGATGGATACAATCAAGACATTTATTGCCATTTGACAAGCAGATGTAAAATGTAATAAGCTGGGAAACCATCATGCAAAAATACTCTACTACTAAATTAAAGAAATTACTCGCTTGTTACTGATGGGAACAAATAAAGTACCCTCGCCTCAGATGGTTAAAATAAAATCCATAGCAGGCTGACTGACGTAAATGAAATGTCAAAATCCTGATGCTATCATTTCTTCAGGCGGTACAGCAGTCCTGCACACAGTCATTTGCTGGTATCTATGGATGCTGAAAAGTAGCCAAGGCTTCTTGACAATGACAAACAGTATTTGCATTATTCTGACACTGAAAAAGTACACACGATTCAATCCAGCATAAGATATTCATTTCTTTGCCTGAAGGCAAAATCAACATGTCAGCATCTGCAGGTAGTAACTGCCGTTTGTAATACTTTCCTGCCCTTTAGACAAACTATGTTGTTGTGTAGGGAACGGGTCTGTTAATGACCAACCAAGGTTTATGAAGAAGCAGTTAGCATGAATAATTTGTGCTTGGCTTTGAGTCACAAAAGTTTTTTAAATTACATATATTTCCAAGCAGATTTATTCAATAACCGTTGTTTATTAGCTTTATTGGCATAACTATTCCTCAATAGCTTTTTACTTTAACCACATTTCAAATCCAAATAGCTCAATACAACAGACTTTTTCCCACTTTCACCAAACAGGGCTACTTTTAACGAGTACCGCAGTCTTTAAATTATTCACCTGCCCAAATAGCATCTCTCATAAGACCATGCATTTGCAAATCAAATGTGGTTAAAATACTGTACCAACCTGAGCAGACTTACTTTTACAGTGGAGTCACAAAGTTTTTTCTGTTGATGCTTAAATTTACGTCCTTGCCTTAACTCCAAGATGTAGCCCACTTCTGATGCAAAAGCACAAGGATCAGCTGTTCTAGACCGCTTTAACCCTCCAGATAAGTTGCAGTTGTTTTGAGATGCTGTTCTTCAGAGAACAGAACAAGAAGTTTTTGGGCCAGTGGATAAGAGAAAAACCTACTGACAGTAAAGTGGTTTGGTGATAGCTCATGCAATGTGTAGAAGTTGAGATTGATTGCATCAAGTATCAGGAAACTGTATAATAAAATATCCCACCATCTGTGGGGAAGCTGAAGCTCAGGCATCATCGAAACCAACCAAGGCTGTTTCGTAATAAGTCCTGGAACCCTCCAGAGTGGTCAGCCCCCTGGATCCCTTTAGAACGGTCTTGAACAATTCGAAGAAGGTAGTTGCAGCTTTCTACTCAGGAATATTACAGAACTGGAAACTGTATACCCTTTAAAAAGGGATTAATCTGCTGTCAGGCCCTGCATAATGTTTGTAGCAGGGTATTGCAGCAAAAGGCTCTCTAAATAGAACTGGAGATGCTCGTCATTGAGGGGTTTAATAATTTTAGTCTGCAGGAGAAGCTGGAAACTGGATACAATAATGACACCCAAAGTAATCTTTAGAGCTTATCGTCGTATTATGTACGACGATAAGCATGTGTGCTAACACGCCATAGGAAGGCAATATATGCAGAAATACGTATGTATGAGTAAAGTATTTTTCATGTAGTTTGTATATTCATACGTGAAAACTGACATTTTCCTTAACATCAACTTTGAATTATTTTATTATATTATTGCTTTCCTCTATGCAGACTGTTGCTGTAGAGCAGCTGATAGACCACCACTGACAATCCCCACTAGTTTGTGTGCAGACAGAAAACTAAAAAGCCCATGTAGGTCCATCACACTAAAATTGATAATACAGCATGTTGTACGTAAAACACACACGTATCACAGCAACCTTTTTCTATATGGTTGAAAAATCTCTTTATTGCATACTAGGAGAGTTGATGCAGTGCTGCATCCTGCTGTCCATAGACTCTAACTGCATGGCTTCTTTATTGACCAAAGTACATTCCTTGTCAATCAAATGGATTTGGGTTTTTTTCCTCTTATTTACCAAACTCTCTAGTCAATTCGCTTCTGCAAACTTTTCCATTGCTGCCACAGTAGTTGATATCTTTATCAGCGCAGACAAATGCAAGTGATATAATCAGGAAACTAGGAAGGAGTTACAATTTCCACAGTTTCAGGTTTTCATAAGTCAAGCAAGGAGAGAAAATGAATGAACTTAAAGTCTGGTGTCTTTTTGTTTTTGTCTTGCATCTGGTGTTAGGTAGCGATCAATGCCATGTGCGGCTTTGGGGTTCAAACTCAGACCTACCTCCTGTTAAACAAGTCAATCTACCCGGTTGGCTGTACAGACAGAGGAATTGATATGGATTGAGTCTCATCCATTGCTGGTGGGGGCTCTCGCTCTGGGTCTCACCATGCCTCAGGTACACACATCTGCACAATTAGGGCATAATGCGCACGGTTTGACAGCAGATCTTTACCATTGGGAACATTGGTTAACTCTGCGGTCCAATTACAAGATTGTGCTAAAGTTCACAGAAAGCAGTTCCATCCAGGCACCAGGTGTAGGCTCCCCCAATTGAGCCTGTAGAAATCAAGTTACTGAAAAGCTGTAACACAGCACACTTAATCAGAACCTGGACTTTCCCCCAAGAAACATTCAATTGAGAGCATCTCATAATTTACCTGCACCAGTTCAGATTGTCTCTCATACAACCCCTGGTTCAAAAAAGAAGAAAAATCACATAAAACTCTATTTGATTTGATCCAACCCTAACCCTAACCCTCTAAAAGAAACCATTGAGGTCTAAGGTTAATATAATGCTAGTGGAATAGAACTGATTTAAAATGCTGAGGATTATACCTTGAAGGAAGTAGTACAATGGGATAGTGAAATTGGTGCTGCACATTATTAATTTATTGCAATGTCCATGGGTGAAGGCTAATGCGGAACTTGAGGTAGAAGTCTGTCTGTGATCATTTAGGATAGTGTGCCTTGAGAAAGAATATTACTGAAGTTGTTGCACTTCACAACTCAAATCTCACTAGCATTATGGTCTGTCAATAGCTAATAAATATGGTAGACTACGAAAAAAAAATTGTCTCTTATCAAGAGCTGCCTCTAAATAATTAATCTTCTGTGTTATCAAATTGTTTCAGGTGCTATCGCGCTTCATTTCCACACAGCAAGCTACGCCGTCACTGGATCTTAAGCCTCGACTCTCTCTCTCTATCTGGTTGATTAGATCCCAAAATTTCAGCTCAGATGAAAGTGTCTGACTCATCCCGGAGTTTTGTAATAACAATTGGATTAGCATTCAAGCTGCTTTGATGGGCAGTAAATGGAACAATGTTCTCCTTTTTGTCTTGCACATCTCAACACTAAAAATTCCAATTTAAATCAATTATGTTAATTATTATAAAGCTGCTAAATGACTTCTCTCACCACTTGTGTGTGTTCTCACATGACAAACACTCAGCCCTATAGAAAGTTATACAGATGAAGTGCATACAATTATTCAAATGATGAAATCCCATCAGTCTTGTCTAATTTGAGATGCTGCCTGCGCTGAGCATCATGACACCCTTCAGAGGGACCTTCAGGTGTTTGGCACAGCCTGTTCAATTACGGAAAACCTGTTCTGTAATTTGAAGTGGCTCCTTTTGTCCCCTAGATTGCAGGCATTGTGCTTTCCCAGATGCTGATCTCCAAGATCCAGGATGAGATTACCTTGGTGTCGTAAGAGTGGGCCGACACAACATGGGGGAAGAGGAGAGACAAGATTTTACAGGTCTGCACTGAGCTCATCTGAAATGTGCAAGAACATCGTTGTTCCTGCTAGAGAGATGCCTTAGTTATATTTCTCATTCTAAACCTGCTCTTGCTGCCTGAAATAAAACTGTGGCGACTTTTAATGTGTTACTCAAATGATCATCAAATGAAAATGTATCTTGGTTGGATTTGTTCAAAACAAAAAAAAACAACTTTAATGTTATTTGTTTAGTTATCATACAAAGGGAAATGTGCAGATTTTTCACAAATGTCAACCTATCAGTATTAAAAAAGGGCATTGAGTTCTACATTGCAAAGAGCATAGTATAAACATCGTTAGATTACTTGACACTGTCCAAAATTGCAGAAGAGGTCCCCTGAATCCAAAAGCTTGCTGGTTCCAGTTATAGTGTTGCTTTGATGTATTTTGAACCAGTACTGCTCAGTGCATCGTGCAGTCAGTCTAGTCGTGAAGAGCCAGCACTCTCTTCATCAGACGGTTTGTCAGAGGGGAGTTTGGCCTCACTGCGTCACGTTCCACCAGGAGACATCTGAAGGCGTTGGGCACAATACAAATGATAAACCCCTAAGCAACGCATCATGAAGTAATCCAGTGCTTCAAACAATATCTCCCAAAATCCAAACAGATTTTCTCATAAAACATGGATGACAAAGGTAGCAACAATAAAATTGGAAAAGGCTGAAGGTTACCTCTGAAGGCTAGTTGTACGATTCTGTTGTGCCTTACCTTCCAAGTTTCTGGTGGTGCCTGTTCTCTGATTTCATGGCTGCATGGATAAGGAGTTGATTGAAGACATCCCTCTGTGACCAAGAGCGGAAAACCCATAAGTAACACCAAGCATCTTCAACACTATCTCTAACTTATGGTGGTGTATTGCATGTACTCTGCTACGCCTCTGGGAATGGTTCTCTAAACAGATAGGATATGGAATGAACAAAGTCTATCAGCACCCATAGATTCATTATTCATCCTTTGGCACCCTGCGCTCTGTGATCTTACACAATGTAGCACATGGGCTGAGAGCCCTCAGGTCTAATGCAAAATCTGTTTCACCTCTCGCCCATTTCACAACATCGATTTCATTTACATAGAGGCACAACACCGAAGAAAGTAGTGACTAAAGGCTGCACATGTTTCAAGTGTGCATATGAGAACCGCGGTTTGACGCTGTTTAGTTTTACACGTTATAACCATTAGTGTGAACTTTACCTGCGCATCACTGCCACCTATTTCTACTATTCTGTAGCGTAATGGGTAGAGTAGCTCCATAGCTTGACTGTAGTTGCCCTGGTTGTATTCCATGATGGCCTGACACATCGGGACACCGACGGGGCCCGCGAGCTGATGCTGCTCGCTTTCTCCTGGCTCGCTGTGAAGGAATGGATTTGTCACATTAAAAAAAAAGAGGTCTTGGTACAGCTGTGATAAACATTTATGGGAAAAGTAATGGAACATAAAATGTATATTTTTCATGATCTATATACAACAGTGAAAAAGATAATTAAAGCAACACATTTATAAATATGTGTTCTTTTAAACACATTCTGATGAAAGGAGGAGTTCCTTCCAACTTTTCTATCTGTTTGTCACATTTTGTTTCACAAAAATAACTAGAAGAAAAATGTTATACTTTGTTTACCATCACAAACCAGGTACTTAATTGGGGCATTTTACCTTTTACTGTTTTGGGATTATTTTCTTTTCATTTGAAGTTGTTCAATTTCCATTGTTACTTGTGGACTACTGCAAGCTGTCGGTTCTTTTTGGCTTTGTTTCCAGAGCGGATCTCTAAATTTGAAAATTAAATATATTTCAGCTTTACTTTCTACGCACAACAACCAGTACCAAACTGAGTACTGCTCCCTGGTGCCTTTGTTGGTCAGGAATTTATTGTTTTCCCTTCTTTTGTTTCTTTGTTTTATGTTTAATTTAGGCTCCTTCTGTGAGTGGGAATTGTTCCAGATGATGGTGTTTCAAAAACTGTTCAACTTAACATAATTTACACATCTCCCAAGGCTGTTTTAATTGTTAACTTGGAATTATAAACTTTCTTTAAGATATGCAATCACAAGCAATTGCAAAAACTAAAATAACTTGTGTTTATTCAATAAAATGCTCCTATGGTGGGACATCCTGAGTATTTCATGCTGGTAAAAAAACAGTAACAATTTCCTATTGAGATTTCATACAAATATGAAATGATTTAAAGTGGAAATGGACAAATCCCAGTTAAACAGATAAAAACCTCCTTAACATCAATGTCAAGAAAATACCACTCCTGGGTGGTTTTAATTCTACACACTGATGAGTTTAATAGAGAATTTTACTATAGAGATGTGAAAGGCATTCACATTCTCAGGATTGACTGGAGGTTCAAAGATTCCATACTGCTATGAGGTTTCTTGGATTAGCTCATGCTTTAAGTTACTGCCTCTGACTGCAGGAGGAAGTATGCAAAATGGCTTTACATCAAAATGCGGATTATGAAAAACTCTAATCTTTCCAAACCAGAATGAAAAGAACACAGTATACTTTATGTGAGTGAAGGAATCAAATAAAAGCGAAGCTCAAACCCAACCTCAGGACTCGTCAAATGATTGGAAATAGAGCTGTTTCGAGTCACTCGCTTTTCCCTTAACTCAGGAATTGACACAGGAGTTGCTTTGCTGGCTGAAGTTGTGACTCGAAATATTACACAACTCTGAGAAACATAACATGGTTTTAAAATGCAGCATTCTTGTGGTTGGTGTGCAGGATAAAATGGAACGCACAGGCTGTCCGTGGTCCAACACCACAAAACTCCAGGGAGGCAGCAGCTGCTGGTACATCTGCTACTGAGGGGAGACCCAGATCTCTAAGGCAGCGTGCCGCGCTTCATTTTCTTTCTGACTGCGTCCACTCTGTATCTCACAATCCCACGCTCGTCCTTGTGTCTTTCTCAGTTTTACATACAGCCTCTATGGCTTTATGTAACGCGTACAGAGTCTTGAGGTGTGCAGTGACGCGAAAGAAATGGTGCAGAACTCACTTAGCCAATTCCTGGAGGCCCTCTAGCAGACGCTGAGAGGTCCCATGCTCTTTAGCACCCAGCGAGGCCATGAGGAAATGGAAGTCATTGAACAAGGTCACGTGATCGTCGGTGTGAGGCTGTGTAACCCGGTGCAGTTCTCTCCAGCGGTCTTTCACACACACACCTGACACATGTACCAACACATACAAGAGAAATCTCACTTGACGGTTGCACCTCAGTTACAGTACTAGAATTAAAACACACTTTTGTAATGTAAGCAAGTCAAAGAATGTAAAGAAAATAAGAGTTTCTAAAACTTATATACAATTACAGTTTCCAGCGCAGCACCTTGAGTTTCAGATTAATGAGGTGCGATAACTTAGTTATCTCTCCTCAATAGCAGTTTCATTAAACTTTCACTATTTTAAATGATCTCAAATGAGTATTTGCAGGCAGCCTTCAGCCTATAGTCAGTGAATAAGTGCGTTACAGTAATCCCGACTGGATTACTGTAACGCACTTCTCACCGGGATCCCTGATAAAAGTCTTCAAAGACTTCAGTATGTTCAAAACAGTGCTGCAAGGATCCTGATGAGAGTGCGTGAACACGAACACATCACCCCCGTTCTTCATTCCCTTCATTGGCTTCCCATCTCCACCAGGATTGATTATAAGATCTCTCTCCTCACTCGTCAGTGCATCCATGGTAACGCACCCCCTACCTGAAAGAACTACTCACCCCACTGACCTCAACACGATCCCTCCGTTCTACCCACTCATACCACCTCCTCCTTCCCTGGACTAAGCTCAGCACCATGGGTGATCGGGCTTTCTGTTCTGCTGCCCCTCGTCTGTGGAATGCCCTCCCTGACCATCTCAGGGCTCCACAGACGACTGATACATTTAAAAAAGGACTTAAAACTTTCCTTTTTAGCAGAACCTATAACCTTATTTAACATTGCTGCTTTTTGGTAAGGCTTTTATATAGTTATTATTTTATTTTTTATTGATGCTTTTATCTGCTTTTGCTTTGTAGCACCTTGAGATTTGATCCAAATGTAAAGTGCATTATAAATTAAATGTATTATTATTATTATTATTATTATAGGCAACAGGTAAACACATGTCCCAGCTAATCAGTGGGACATTTCCAAAAGCGCAAATGTCCCACTGATTAGCTTCAGTGGGATATTTCAAGTATCACACTCTGATCTGTGACTTCTCAGATGTCACATCTGATAGACAGACGAAAGCTCCTATATTCATTCATTATCTACCGCTTATCCTGTTCAGGGTCACGGGGGGCTGGAGCCTATCCCAGCTAACATCAGGCGAGATGCAGGGTACACCCTGGACAAGTTGCCAGTTCATCGCAGGGTAGACACATATAGACATACAACTACACAAATACAGTCACAATTACTGCTACGGGCAATTTTGTGTCACCAATTCACCTATATCACATGTTTTTGGACTGTGGGAGGAAGCTGGAGTTCCCAGAGAGAACCCACGCAGACACAGGGAGAACATGCAAACTCCGCACAGAAAGGCCGGCAGAGTGGATTTGAACCCAGTACCATCTTGCTGTGAGGCAGCAGCGCTAACCACTGTGCCAACGTGCCGCCTTATACTTCCTTTCAAATCTCCTTAATGCAGACAGTTTCTACTGATAACTATATCTTGTAAATTCCTATCCTAGTTTGCATCTTACCCTCCATTTCCAGTCTGCAGAGCATTGAACTGGCATCCACAGTGTCCAACATGGATCCCGAGGCTTTACAAAGTCTGAATACCTTGGGAGATCAGGGCAAAACTTTACTCTTCACCTAACACTAAAATATGTAACATTTGACATTTTTTCCACAAGGTTAATTAATTTTTTAAAAAACAGACAAGTTTCTGTCTTGCCGAACTCCCCTGAAATGAGCAGTCAAACATTCATGAATTGTGCCTGCGTTCGAGCTTGTGGCAGTGGTAAGTCACACTATGAAATGTTCTTGAAAGGTTCAGGCTTTACTTAAGACCCATCCTGCCTATTTTTAGAGTGAATAAAGAAAATGATCAGCTCTGGCAGATGACAGTGAAATATGTCTTCACATGAATTTAACCTCCATTTTCACACAACTGCTTGAATCACATCAAGCAAGCACAACATACTGCTTTTAGTCAGCATCCCCTGTGTGCGGTTACAAGCATGGCTCTGTGTACGCATGCAGACACATCTGCTCTTTGAGCTCGGATGCAAACCCTCAGCACAAACCAACCTTAGAATCATATATTTCCAGAGCAGCTTCGTATTGACCCTGTGAAGAAGAAACAGATGGATTTGTATAAGAGACTTGAGAGATGGGAAATGTTGATAGATACTGATGCACATACACAAAACACAAATTCATTTAGCATATAATCCATTCAAATGTTTTTTTACAACTTCGATGGTGATTGCTTGACTGAGTAAAGTCATTAGATTCCTTACCTTCTCGATGAAGTATAAAGCCCAATGCCAGTAGTTATGGCTCGCCAGACATTCAGAAACCTTGGATTAAACAAAACTATTAAACATTCCTTCTGTGGCTACTTAGATTTTCTATCAGTGAACTCAGTACAATCTGTGTCTAGATTACAGAGTACCAGTCTGAGATGTGACACATCTGAAGCAATATCCACAGATTGTACCTGCCAGTCTTTCTCTCTGCTCTCCATGAACTTCAAGCCTTTGTCCACCTCTGCTCCCATCTCATAAACGTGTGCTATGGCATGAACAGACCAAGCATCACCTGGAGTCAGAGCCAGAGCCTGCACAAGAGAGTTGGATTTATGGGAGCCAACACAGACTCAGAACAATACTGGATTTTTCTTACAAGACAGCAAAAATAAAGTCATGCTCAAGTATCACTTAGTATCTTTCATTAAATATATGATGTTACTCAATCTTTCCTCAAGAGACCTCCATGTCACGCTAATCTGTATGCACTGCACCAGAGGAGACTGTCTTCTCAGGGTTTAAAGAGCCACATTTCATTGGAGTTAGACAGCAAATTGCTTGCCGAATTGAATAGACACAATGACACACAGTCTGGCCCAACCAGCTAGGATAATGACAACATGAGCAGCAGACTGTAACACTGATGAAAATCTCACCTCCATGGCTACTTTCTCTGCCTGGTCATAGAAGCGTGTCTCCAGGAGACCAAAGGCATACAATCCTTTCAGATAGCTGAGGGTATAAACACACGCACACACACACACACACACACACATTCATACAAAACTCATTACAAAAAGCAGAGTGGGAACCACTCAGCCTATTCAATTTATCCAGGGAGATGAAAAGCAGATTTTCATTTGGTGAAAAACATGCCTTGAACAATAATGATGACCTCTCAAGATGACAAATGGGAGTAATGTGAAGTCACCGCAATTTTCTTAAAAAAAACAAACCGGATTTTATTGTTTTATTATGCCACCATGTTGATAACTGCCCTAACATGGATGTTATTTGTAAATACATCCATGGTGGCAATGTGTGAGTATAATCAGTATTTATTTCTGACATAGTTTGGAGATGTTGAGAGGCATGAATGTTTGACCATTAAAGGTCAAAATATGATTTAGTTTGGTCCGAAGAATCTATATGGTTCAACTATGTGCTGAATGAAGGATTATGAAGAAAACATAGTTTACTCCTGTCAGGTGTCCGTCCATAAAGGGCATGCATGTTTGCAGGGCTAATGCTGAGCCATCAACACCACTGCAGGCTCTTTTTGTTGAATAAATGTCTGTCCTTCGATCTCCTTTGACCACGCCCACTGACCCAGACCCCTCTGCTACTTCTATGTGCCCAATAGTCCTCAACCAGTTTGAGCCCACATCCATCTCCTCCCTATTCGGAGGGATTCACCATCTGGGGCCTACAAACTTCCCCTCACATAGCATTCCCTCTCGTGTTCTCAAAGAAGTCTACGAAACATTTGGATCATGTAAGTTTCTGTCTGATTTTAAACTGGTTCTCTGAGCGAGCAGCTGTCTTAGGCATCGTTGATTACACAACCCTCTTGTCACGTTTTTAAAATTATGAGGGAACTAAAGGTGCTGCATGCATGTGATTTCTTTCGTACCTGTCTAGTTCCTTTGCCTAACCAGGTGGTAATTCCTCTGAGGCTGTAGCTTTTGGTGTCCCTCAAGGGTTCTCTGTACAGCCTCATACTATCTTCCCTTGAGACATGTAACATGTCTCATTCCACCGGAAGCAGAAGAGTTCCCCGCGACCTGTGCTTTATTGTTTAAAAATACATTTAAACATGGATGAGTTTAAACTTCTTCACTCTTCTGTTAAGAGTCTAGGTCTTTACTTTGACAATGTTTCCTACTCTGACAGGCAGATTTCTTCTTTCAGCTGAAACTAAGAGCTATGTTAGGGCTATCTCCGTCCCAAAGAATTAGAGGCCGAAATCCATGCATTTAACACTATGACTATTGTGATTCTTTGTAGTGGGCTTAGACCAATCCTCCATTCAACGCTTTAGGTAAATCAAATGCCGTAGCTTGCCTCCTGACTGGGTAGAAAAGATGGACCAGATTAGACCTGTGCTGCTCTCCCTCCACTGGCTTCCTGTCCAATACAAGGATTGATTTCAAAATGTTGTCTCAATGGATCACCTTACCAAGCAAAACTTGTCCATGTTCATGCTCCAGCAAGAGTACTGAGGTCAGCTTATCACTTGCTCCTGAATGTGTCCCAAAACTGGGCTTAAACCCCTGGGTGAGCGATGGCAGTAGAACAGCTAACAACTTTAAATTAGATCAGTCCCCATTCTTGAATGAATTGAATATTCATCTCTTCTCTTTGAGATAAGAACATTATTATCCCAACAGATTTGACTGTTTTTATGATACATTATATTTTCTTGTTGTACTTTTTTACTTTGTAAAGCATGTTTGGTTGTTTTTAAATATGCTATATATGCTTTAACTATATATGCTTTAACTATAAATGCTTTAAATATTTTAACTTGACTAGCTATCCAGAACCAAGGCACCAGAAGATAAATTACATTAGTATCTATATCAATTAGACACTACATTAAAACCACTCGTCACATTGTGTGTAGGTCCCCCTTTTGTGATACAGTATCTCCTTTGTAAGATCTGACAACACGGAATAGATCTGACAACTCATGGCTATGAGCCTGTCTCCAGTTCACCGGTTGTCCTTCTTTAGACCACTTTGGTACGTATGGACTTCTGCAGACTGGGTGCACCCGATAATTCCTGCAGTTCTGGAGGAACCTCCAAGAACCTCCAAGAACCGACTACAATTCTGAAATCTCTTTTTGGAGAGAAGCCGACACAAATTGGAAACTTGGCAGTGTTGTGTCTTTCTCAGTGTCTTTCTTGCCACTCCTTTATCCTAAAGGAGTGGCAAGAAAGACACTAAAGTGGCAGCACTCCTTCAGAGTGTTTTTCCAGGCAACAAGTTGAATGTAAATCTGATAATGAAACTCTTGTAGCTTTGTCTGTGGACTCCAACTAGCGAGGGAAATATTAGGCCCTTTAGCTGCTAAATACTCCATTACATTCACTAACAAGCTGCTAACTGTGTCACTCTGCTATTTTTTGTAGTGTTGATTGGGAAACCAGCTGGCAGCAACAACACTTTCAGAGACTAATCCACAACAATGAAAAGGTCACAAAGTTAAGCAATGATCTAAAGCTCTTTGAAGCCATTGGCAGCAGCCGCTTCGGGTCTAAGACCCCTTTCATTCATATCTCCTCTTGTAATTTGAAGTTCCCTAATGATAGATTGGTTGTAATAGTTTGTAGATGGGTCCTATGACCTCTGCTTATTCGTTGATTTAATCAAAAATCTTAGGATTTAAAAACAATATCGGTATAAGCATATAATAATGACGTTCACTGATATAATGTACCATTTGCCATTTAAGCAAATGAAGGCCCCTTTGGTCCGAGTGTTTTGGTAGAGTGACCCATACAGTTCAAATCCAGTTTATGTGTCAAGAATATTATAGCTAACCTTCAATCCCATTGCTACTCAAGAGCATTGAAGTTAGAGATTTTTTTATTCTTAATTCTTTATTCTCTTTGTTATTATAGACATCTGAAGACATGAAAATGAAAAAAATGCAGTTACTCAGGTCTCAGTGTCATAAGATAAATAAGAAAAATTAATCCATCAAAACCACCTCTGTTATGATATATAAAATCTTCTCTACCTGGATAAAGGCATCTGGGGTTTCCAGTGGGGCAGAACCCGGGCCACAGAGTCCCTCATTTGGGTTTGGGCTCCATCGTAGAAGTACACATCATGAGCAAACTTCAGTGCCAGCATATCAGTAGGGTGATCAACCAGAATGTCTTCCCATGCATCGCAAGCCTTGGAAAACAGTCTATAAGAAACATGAGTCACTTTTAAAGGCAAACGTGGCAGTATGACAAAAATGAGCGTAGTAAAAGAAGTATGACAAGAAGACTTATGTTGAATGGAGGAACATAATTATAAACATATATATATATATATATATATATATATATATATATATATATGTTGAATGGACGAACATATACGGTATATAAACATATATATATATATATATATATATATATGTAGAATGGACGAACATATACTGTATATAAACATATATATATATATATATATATATATATATATTGTTTGTGTGTGGCAAGAGGATACTTCAAATAGAGTTAAATTATTATTGACTTGTCTACGACTGAAATTAACAGAAGGGTCTTAGGCAAAAAATCTAAGATAAAAAAAAAAGATAAATATTGAGGCATTGAAACTTGGCTGTGGGAAGAGGATTTTTTTTTCTCTCACATGAACAGTTATCTTTTCTCTGACGTGTTGGAAAAAAGAAATAGATAACTTCTCCACTGGGACCAAATGTGGTGTACAAGAATAATTATATAATTATCAGCAATCATAATTATGAGTGTTAATGAATCTTCTGATCAGATGATTTAATTATCCTGTTAGTCACTGTGCTGACAGGGTGTGGCCCCACTACTGTTGTTTATTCATGCATAGCCTATAAGTTCCTTGTTGGTTTAAGCAGGACAGCTTTGATCTTTCCCTTGATCATTCTTTCTACTATTTCCTTCAAAGTTTGTCCGTTCAAATGAGCTATTGCGTAACAAGCCTGCAGAGAAAAATTAGGTGATATCAACAGGAGTTAATTACATTTCTTTCATAAGTCTCAGTGAGGCAGAGAACAATGGATGTTGGGATCTTGTATTACACCTTTTAGAGAACTTTTTGAACAATTTGTGGTTGTATGAGGATATTCTTATTCACCCGTCTGTTTTGACGACCTCTTCATCTTACCCGCGTGAGAAGAGTTCTATAGCTCGGACATGGAGCCTCTCTCTCTGGGAGATGTCCTTGCTGTTTGCCAGCTCCACCGTTTGCCTCATGGTGCTTGCCAGACGCTCATTCAGACGGATGGAGCTCCCTGTTCCCATCAGCTCAAGTCCTGTGCCGATCACATGGCCCATGACTAGAGGAAAAACATACAACATTGGTCTTTATTTGGGAATTTTTTACCTCAATCTTATCCACTTCAAGTGGAAATAGACTATTCCACTTAAGCATTTACGGGTGTTATTACTGTTTGCAGTTCTGTCACTAAGACTGGAAATTGATCGTCCATTTTCCCCTGAGTCGCAACTTTCAACACCGCAAGGCAACAGTGAGTTTATCATTCATTTAGGCCATGAGAAGACATGAAAGGTAGATATAAACTGTTATTCTGTAATGATTGCAGACTGGCAAATCACAAGCTTCATTTCCCCTGGAACTTTTCTGTCAGCAGTCAAACTAAATTTCATTGAGAAAGCAAGTTTTGTCACTCTGGCTGTTATAAAAAGAAATGATAAGCTTAGGTCAAAAAGCCATCCCTGGCCAGTTTAAATGTGCTCATCTACTAAGACACCTGCCTTTATTTATGTAGACATAATCAATCTCATGGTCTTTCATTTGTTTTTGAAAAAAAGGCAACAACATTAAAAACGGTGATGGGTTGGCATGATGGGTTAAATGCAGAGATAAAATTTACGACGTTATACTGTATGTATGTACTGTGTTAAATGTGATAAATAAAGGAAAGATAACTATTATTATTATTATTATTATTTTTATGCTGTGCTTGTTGAGTTGATGAAATATTATCAGCTATGTTTTGCCTGTGACTGTAAAAGTATTTCTTTAAACTCTTCACCTCTTTTTTTTAAGATCTTAACTGAACACAGTCAAATCTGTTATCAAGTATTGTAAGAGAACTGAAATGGAGCTAGAAGTAATAGAGGATGAAATTAAGTTCCTAATTCCTTAATTTAGTGTTTATATTAAAATCACATGAGATTCAATTAGGTTTTCACAAAAACAGCTGGTACAAATTTCCAGCGAATAGCTACTTTTTATTCTTAGTTGATCCCTTAAATGTTTATGTTAAGTGTACGGGGATTTTGAGTGCAATTAATGAATTTAATAGTTGCCCTCTTTATTTCCTTGTTTTTTTATTCAGGACTATTAACTGTTATACTAAAACATATGTGAATACAATCAAACTTACATTAAAAAATAAGAAGAAGAATTACCAAAGTCAGGATCTGCTGCTTGCATAGCAGCGATGCATCCTTCAATTCCTCCCAAGGTTTAATAGTTCTGCCATTGCACATACTACAAAGTTGAGATTATAATTGTAGTTTGTGTTAGTTTTTTGTTTTCACTGATGGAAGAGTATGGTAGTCGGCAAGCAAAAATCACTGTGTGCATATACTGTACACCAATCAGCCATAACAATGTAATCACTTCCAAGTTAATAACATTGATATTTTCTTTACAATGGCAACTGTCAGTGGGTGAAAGACAGCTTTCGTGACTTGGACAAAGGCCAAATCGAATTGTGATGGCTAGATGACGGTCAGAGCATCTCCAGAACTGCAGGTCTTGCTTGGGGTCCGTGGTCTGCAGTGGTAAGCTACCAGAGCATTGACGGGCCTCCAAATTCCCCAGATCTCAATCAGATCAAGAATCTGTGGAATATGCTTGATATATATGCACAGGATTTAAAAGGATGCAGCTAATATAAATATCACATCCAAATTTGGCGGTCTGGAATCCATGCCGCTTTATTATGCAGGTGGCTATAATGTCATGACTGATCGGTGTATGCATAGGCGGAGGCCAGGTAACATTAATCGTTGAAAAAGATAAGGGTACCTGATGGAGAGTGGCATCATATAGTTTACAAGCCTCGTTACTGCTGGTGGACAGAGGAAGACCCTCCTCCTTCCATGCCTGTAAGAGCGGAAGTCATGTTATTTTGCACAAATTATTTTTTTGCCAAGGATGATTTAGTTTTGAATACAAAAATATTATCAGGAATTTCAGCTTCTCCGCGCCCTCAACAAAACTGGTGAACGATCAGTTTCCGATGTTTATTCTATAAATGCCAGCAACAACTCCTGAAAAAGTAATTTATTCCATTAACCCATAACCCAGACCCATTTCCTCATTATATAATCCAAATAACGGAAAGAACACATAAAATACACACATTATGTCATGTTAAATTCTGCATGTTACCACAGGCTTCAAAGCTTTTTTTATTCGCATTTAAATGAAAATAAACCAGCTTTACAGTTAATTTGTTTCGTTTTATTGCTTACGGGCAGATTTTCTCTTTTTGTATTTGCATTTCCACATCTACAACATACGAAGTTTCAAAATTGTAATTTTGCTGGTTAGGTTACATAATTAAAGAAAATAAAACACCATTTCATGAGCATGAATAATTTAAATGTGTATGTTCAAAAGATGTTGTCAGAACATGTTTAATGTAAAGCAGGACATTATTTTAAAACACTAGAATCGGTGGATAGATTGAAACTTGAGGAAGTTTCCTTTACATTTAAGTGTTTTTTGACATAACTCCATGAGACATAACTCCAAGAGACAAAATTTGCGAATCTAATTCAAATATTAATTGAATTGGATGGATTTAAACGTCCTACATAACAGCTCCATCGCCGTATTTTGTTTCAACGAATAGGTGTTATCAGCAGTAAACATTACCACTTCTAACGGGTCACGTTCTTTCTGCTATGACGAAATTATTTGTCTCTTTTATAATGTTACTGCTTCTTTCTAATGCTGCATAACTTACCTGGCAGTCCCTGAAACTTGCAGGAGTCATATCAGAGAGTTGTAACCTGTGAACCTTTTCTTAGTCCTGTGGCGAACTTCTCCTTAAACTTCTCCCAGAAGAAAAACAAAGTCCACTACGGACCGGATGTAACATGCACAGCTGCTTTCAAAATAAGGGCATGAGCAAAACATGCGCGTGTATTAGTAGCAAAGTATTGCTCATCAGATTCTCTGCAATCCACCGGACTGAGGTGATGATCAGTTTGTCAGGAAGTCTTTGGCGCTCAAGACTATTTAGGGAGATTATTATCGCAGGTTATGTGCTTTGAGCAGCAGCAGCGTATATTTCCCTTCTTAGAGTCTGGATATTGGTGGTGGTGGTGGTGGTGACTGCTGAGACGAATGGATCTGCAGGGATAGGAAGAAAGATAGACATATTCCTTTCGTGTGTGTCTTCTTAAGGACTTCTCTGTCTGAAATCAAATCTGAGGTTTTCTATTGGAATATAAAAGACCCATGTAGATATCAACATGAATATGAAAAAATGCCCTGATAACGTTTTGACTTTGGGTTGATGTTTTGAATTTTAGCTTAATCAATTATGACACTGGTGAGCTGGTGATGATTGAGAGACAGAACTAAAAACCATGGGTAAAGTAGAAATAATTAGCCTAAAGATCTCAGTTTCAACTGAAGATTATGATTCATGAGGGTTTGCTAAAATCCTTATGAGCAACTTTATCAAACAATTAAAACAAGTTTTTAAGTGGAAAACATTTAAAAGAACAACTGCATTGTTTTATTGCCATTTTCAGCATACATCCAACACCCCTATTCATTTTAGTTACTTGAAGCATTTATATAATAACAAGTTATGTTTCAACAGAACAGCGTAAAAATTAGCATCAATTTTCTTTACATATATTACAGTTTGCACACATTAATAAATATCAATACAATCATGTCAAACTTATCACAGACCATCTAAAACCCCTAAAATAATTTTTTTTCACAGCTCATACCAACTCATTAATAAAGCCTCTTGTATTTCTGTGCTGCGAAACAGTGACCACCTGGATTTTATAGATGCCGCAATGGCTATTAGATACAAACCAAAATGTTCCTGTGTGATAAAAAATGCTTATTATTTTTGGGATTTTGCAGTTCTTCAGCGTCCCATTTAAAATCATTCGTTGTGTGAGACCTGATGAATTGAAGTGTTGGAAAATAAGAGCTCTTGAGTTCCAGTGGAATACACGGATTTGATTACTTCAAAAGCAAGTCGGCCCAAAAAAATTTAATAAAAAAAAAAGAGTATACAAAATGAAAAAGGCATCTTGTTCCAGAGTAAAGTATTAACACTGACATTAACTGCAGTAAGTGTTGTATAAGTAGTGTGAAAGTTCTTGAGGGGGACTCCTCACATATTGCAGCATTCCTACCAACACAGACGGTCCGGTGCCTTGAAATGAGTAGTGTAAGATACAGAAATGACAGCGACATCAACCTTATGATGAACTTAGAGAAAGTTCTTTACAGAATGAGAGCTTTCAATTGTTGCTTTACTTTGCTACTGTTGACCACAGTGTGGATGATAATAAGATACTGAATACGGATAAGTAAGTGTAAACTTGAACTCTCAGTGTGATAGAGTGAGTGGCATGTCACAGTGGCCCATCATTATCCATAATAAATCTGTAAGTGTTCTTTTGTTGAATACATATAGTAAGCATGGATTCTGCATCCTGGGCATCAAAGATAAGGGTAAACTGCTCGTTTTGCCTGCAGCCCTTCATTCCTGACACTCAGTGGCTGTTGGCGAATGGAGTTTATGCGGGTGCAAGAGCAAGATAATGAGATTCAGGGCACTCTCCTGTGAATGCAAATCAAACAAAAATGTTCAAAGAAATCAACGGTAAAGAAATACATTAAAATGGCCATATTCAATGATCTCTTAACCGGTAGAATGAGAGCTTTCGGTAACATACGTTGGTGGTTCAGTAAAATGCAGAATCAGTTTTGTCACTGGATAGAAAGGCATTTTCAGCTGGGGATGACTGAGATTGAAGAGACTGGAGACATCGTAACAGCATTTGAACGCACCTCTGTGGTAGTCCTCTTCAGAAAAGAGAGGAGACCTCATCTGCTGAAAGTAGGACTTGTTCTACGCAACTATACACAAAAACATTTGTTACAATTCCTTTACATCAGCAGGAACAAACTGCACTCTTCCCTTCAGACAATCAAGAATGAAAAACATTCTCCCCAAGGAAACGCTCTCTCCCAACTGTTACAGAGGATCCTCTACAAGGCTACGATGATAAAGCTGTACTGTGAATGTTCTCGTCTCTCCACCCACAGAGAAAGCAAGCGAAAGTGATTAATAAAGACTGCCTTTAGGCAGAGGATATGTAAACGTTGCATACTGCTGCTATTGCGGAGGTCATAGGTAGTGTATGTGTGTGTTGAGTCTTAACACATTCACCACTGAAGGTGTTCAGCAGACTATTCTGATCAAAGTGGACCATTCAAAGCAGAGACTCCAGTCATTAGTCGACACATTTAAGCCCAGTTGAGGTTGAATCCTTTAGAGAGCATAACAGCTTCAAGGTCTTTATCCTCCTCCTTCTCACGAAGCCTTTGCTCCTCCAAGAGAGCCACCAGGGCGTCACGTTGTTCTACCACCTCCAGCATCTCATTCAGGATCTGCTTCTCCTGAGCGAGCTCCTTCTCAGTCTTCAGGTGGTCTGAGAGGGGCGCAAGATGACAAGGAGTTAAAGTGAGAGAAGGGATGAGAATATTCAGAGCCTCAGTAGCTATAAGTTCATTCACACTCCTGCATTCACCTTCCACAGCCATTCGCTCTCTGAGTTCCTGCTGCAGTCGGCTCTGCCGGTCCTCCAGCTCCAGTTCTTGGGCGCTTGGAGACAGATAGCAGAATGTCTGAAATTATTATTTGATGGAGTGCACCCACTTAAGAACATCAAACCAAATTAAACAGCTGGTGCTGGTTTACTGTAAGAGCAGGCATTGCACTATTAAGGCTGTGGTTAAGGCTAGGCTATGCTTCTCTGATCGACTGGAACAGTTAAGGAATGTACTTACAATATCATGAGTTCTGACTCATAGCGGACCAGGGCATTTTTCTCCTGCACCAACTTGAACCACTCTTGCATTAGCTTTGGATCATCCTTCTTACCCATGCCTGGAGGACAGGAAGAAGCAGACAGTGGCTGTGAGAGGCGAGATGGTTAGATGACACTGATGTCACACAAACAACGACTGACACAGGCAATGCAATGACAGCCAAGCCAGGATGTCATTGCTTTCGGATAGTGGATGTGGCAAGATGGACTCGACATCAGCGCTGTCAGTCAATCACTCCATACTTAAAGCAAACGCGCAGAAGATGGCGTGGAGCTAGATGTTTCAACTTTAGCAAGTTCACGCACACCCACACACCCACACACCTGATGTGAAGCTGAGAGTGTTACCCAGTTTGAATTTTGTGTCTGTTGTAACTTTTCTCCTTATATTTTTTCTTTTTTTTTTCTTTTGGAGAGTGGGTGGGTAGTTAGAAAAAACAAACAAACACACAAATCACTGGCTAAGGCATTATAGAGAAGTAAATTCTCCTCTAGCAACATATTGGCCCACTAGCAGAAATAAAATCCTTTTAGTTCCAATTCATGCTGAACAATTTGCAGGCTAGAGGAAAAACATGGATGCTGTCTTTACATATTAAATTACAAGGTCAAACCCTGATGGGATGTCTCATCACTGAGACTAATAACAAACTTCACATTATTCTATTAAGCCCGCTTGCGGCTAAGGCATGTTTGAATGCCAGTGAGTGAATGCAGTTGTGCTGCTTTCATAATCAGCACAATCAGTTCACAGAGCAGAACAACTACAACCTTCTACGGTACAACTGTGGGGATAAAAAACCAATCCCGTCGAAATTCTCAGAGAGGCCTGCTACTGGAGCAATGCTTGCTCTTTATTTATCTTATCTGAATCAGGGGGAGGTAAGCGGTTTCAATGAAACATCTGAGGATAAACAACAATGCATTGTGACACACTTAGCCGGAGAAAAGTAAGATCTTGCAAAAATGAGAAGGAAAAATGATGGACGCAGAAGCAGAGAGTGGTTTCCACGAATACCAGAAGTTCCACAAGACTGGAAGAGAGCTGCTCGCACTGGAGAGGAACACGCTTCAAGCTGTTTTAAGAATATCATCAACCGTCCAGCCCAAAGCTTCGAACACAAAAGATGTAAGAACCTCTGGTACAATCAGACGCGGCAATAAAGTAACAGGAAAACAAATTGCACATCTTTCAGATATTTTTCAGAGATTATTATTCAGATATTAGAGGCTCAGGCAAATCCACTCTCACAGGTGTTAGATACAGGAGGAAAACCAGACGATCCATTCATTTTTAAAAACTTTTTTAGGGGACTTGAATATTTATGACATATAACAAACATCACACCGAGCAAAGTTTCCCATTCTTGGAGCCACACACATGCCCACAAGCCAAGAGTTTGGTGTTCACTGCTACTTTTGTTTTTATAGTTTTATGATTAGATTACACTTTTTTTTAAAAAGGGATGAGAAGCACAATTCTTATAAACACTTACAAAAGTGGAATAAACTATGCAGCTTTAAAATTTATTTTAGTTTTGTGTTTTAAGACACAACTCAGAAGAGTAGATCCCGTTGCTAATACTAATAATAATAGTTATTATTATTATTATAATGAAGAAAGATATTTTCCCCTGCATTCATTAGCATTAGCATTTTTGAAACGTAAATGCAAAGCTAGAGTTGCCCAACAGTCATTATTGACCGAACAGCTTAGCAACTGAATTTTTCTTTTAACTTAGAGCTTTGGTCTGGCTTTGTTTTCCTCTGTCAAATAATCCCAACAGTGTTTTTGTAACAGGAGCTTAAGTAAAAAAAAAACATTAGTAGTTAGGCTTTTCAAGCCTAACAGTAAAGAAAATAACAAACAAAATGGAAAAGAATACATTTAACTGTGTACACAAGCTCAACGATCAAGCTTACTACCGGCAGAACTAAATCAAGAGATTTGTCACAAACTAAACGAGTTATATTGCTTCAGGTCTGACGCACTGTAGTTGTTGAAACAATGGTCCTAGCACAGTAGAGTTAATTATAATGGCTACACCCTTGACCTTAACTGAAATGAGATGCATGTTTTTTAGTATTTTTTATTTTTAATCGATTGCATTGTAACAAATGCCTCGAAACAAGACCTGGTTTTGGGACTGTTCTGGGTGATCTACAAAGCCAGATGACACGCAAACGCTGAGGACAAGAGGAGGAGGAAGACCAGTTAAGAGATTAATAGGGAAGGACGTGAGGGGTGGGACCAATTCTCGAGATCGTTACAGTTACCATGGCAACCCACTGCAACCTTCAGCAGAAGAGGTGCGGTTACATTACCTTCGGGGGAGCAGCAGGGGCAGAAGGAGAAGGAGAGGGGTGTCCGGTGTTGCATCCCCATAAAGGGCTCAACTTCCATGAGAAAGAGGGAGGGAATGATGAAGATGAGTGCAAGAGAGAGAATGGTTGAAATAATGCAGAAGGAATAGCAGAGATTTTACAGGGAGGAAGAGAAAATGACAGTTTGGGTACAAAATGGAAAAGAGGGGAGCGAAAGGAAGGGCATGACAGAGGAGTGAGCGTACTGAGAAGAAAGTCAAAATAATTTTTATAGGGGGTGGACAAATCACCTAAGGAGGGGAGGTAAGAGGTCAGCTGTGTGGTGTGGGGGATGGAAAAGAAGGGTAAAACACAGAAAGTGTAGCCAGAGCAGTCAGAAAACTTGCAGGACTGAATGGAAAGTAATGCACATGTCTCATTTTGTATTTGTTGCTCTTGAGATAATCATTAGTTGGGTAACAGCACCATATGCAAGCTATAGAATAGGAATAGTCGACACATGGCCAGTGTTGAGTGCAGTTAACAAAATTAATTAATCCCATTGCCTGGACAACCATGTTTGGTACTGGAAATCGTTTTTGTCTTCCTGGATTATTCTATTCAATTTCTGTGTATCTAACCCCTAAATTAGCTCAATACAATTAAAAATTCAATAAAAATACATCGTTTTTATTATTCAGTCAGGTTGCTTTAGTTTTATGATAAATAGTGTTTGAAGACAAATGAATATGAGGCACAGACAAAAAGGACGATCAGGAGGGAATCACTGCATTGTAAGAAACAAAGACACAGATAATTGCTTTCTCATTAAACATGTTCCAGCCTCTGCTAGTAAATACTACTTGAACATGAAATGTAAAGTCTCAAAGGTTTGATTAGCGACTCTAGTGTAAATTAAAACTTTTTCTCATATCTACTGGTAGGACCCCACATATGGATGGTACCCCAAAGAAAAAAACACAGATGGTGTAGAGTGAAGAAGATTCAGGGAGTAATCCTAATTCCTAGTAGGTGTGGGGAAATTAAAACGGCACACTCTATGTTCTCCAGAGCTCCAAAATCTAGAAACTACATAGTCACAAATACAAATAAAAGTAAAATTCTGTTGAGAAAACTCTAAAATTATGTTTTTTGGGGCAATTTTCTGCTAAGAAACCTTTTGTTCTACCATTCACGTGGGTGTTACCTTGACACCAGAATGGAACCCTCCGGGCCTTCTGGGCAGAGGCGGTTTTAGTTTGTGTGGCGCCCTTGTTTAACCTCCCTTTCACCGGGACCCCCAACCCTCACTTCCCCCATACCAAAAAAAAAACAGGCAGGTTTCTTCCGGTAGAGAGGAAATGTGGTCAGAGGTGGGAGATGGGAGATGGGAAAGGGCTGCGTAGCGCATTAGGCAATCGAACAGTCAGAACATGATCTGAACCCGACTTGGGCTTTCACTGACGTGACCGAGCCCAAGAAGTATTTTCAAAAGATTTGTCATATCCCCGCAGGTTCCGACGGAACCAGTCAGGATTTGGTCGAATATATACACTATGACGGGAAGGAACGGCATATTCTGATCTTCTGAAGATGGAGATGGACCAGCGTGGTGCAGCAGGTCTATCTTTCTGAATTACGCCAAGTCCATCCACGTATACCCGTGGTTACACCATCGTTCAATTACCTGCAGCTACGCCGCCCCTCCCTCCATCTCCCACCTCTGACAGCAGGATTCCTCTGCTGAAAGAAACCTGTCTGTTCACAAACTGGAAAGGCGCCCACTATTACCACATTAATTGAGCCACACGAGGATGACGCCCAGCATGAGCGAGAGGAAGCCGTCCCATGACGTCACAATTCAAATCTTTTTTTAATTGATGCGTGTGCCATGCCCGGATGCTGCCCGGGGCGACCGCCCATGTCACCCAAAGCTAAATCTACTTCAAGGCCAATCACAAACATTAAAATGTCATATTTAATTCTTTAATTTAATAATTACTCTCCTCTTACTCTCATTTTGGCATCATTTTCTATCAGGTTTGCTTCAGAAGAGAAAGGGTTACTGTCCTGAAAATATCAAAACAGAGTTATCCAATCATATTTGTTGGGATTGTTGTTGCTGGCTCAGTGATTGGCCAGGACTATAGCACCAGGAGAAAAGTCCATGGCCTTCTGTGTTTGTATAGAAAGTGACATATGAATTAAACAGAGCTGTTCTGGCCAAAAAATAAGACCAACAAAACATTAGTCAGGTGGTTATAATGTTATAGTTCAACAGTGTATATAAAACAAATACTCATCTCTGATGGTCTTTCAAGTGTTACCTCCAATATAACTACAGTATATACAATGAAACCTTGCATTCAGACAAAATTCCCCATTATGTGATCACAGTAAGCTAGACACAGCTGGACACACAACCTGATTGATCTTCATCCAAAACGCATCCAAACTGCAAACTTTCAAAGAGAGACAACGTTTAAGTGACCAAACACCCTAAAAATCATTCATTACCAAATGAAACTTCATGCTACTGTCAAACATTGGTGAAACACATGTTAGAGAATGTTTGTGTGCATTAGAATCATCTTCACATCAAAACTCCATCCTATCTCCTGACTAATGAGTCACAGCAACCTAAAAAGGAAGCACACACTCTGCTCAAACGGGTGGAAATACACTTTTCTCTTCATTCCGCTGATTCTTCATAAAGTTCAGGGCAGAGTTGTGGAGGAAAAGATGCTTTCCACACAAACTCAAGAAGACAACCGGCAAGATGTTCTCAGAAAGCTGGAGTTGTGTCACCCAGGTAACATGATGACATTGTTGCATTATCAATTTAGATAAAGAGGTTAAAGGTCAAGGGTCAGAACATAGCCTGTTGTCACACATTACAACACATATACACACTTGGGGGGGTTATGCAACTGAGCAGGTATGAGAAAAGTCAGAGGAGCTGGTATTGAGCAACAGGACAGAGCTAAAGCAGACTAAGCCTTGAAAGGAAGCTACGAGGCATGGCAACAGTCTGGGGGAAGGTGTGAGGCGGGTTAAACAGAAGTATCACAGCGTTTATGCAAATTCACAACAATCGTGACGAGGAGGGAGAGACAACCCAGAAGTGTCGAGTCACATAATATTCAGCTGTGGCAAGTGTCTGTGTCAAGGCAGCTGGATAATTTTGTCAGACTGGTTTAAAGATATGTCAGTTGAATACATACACTCGCACTGAAGAATAGTGGTGGTTTGGGGTTCTTTGTCTATTTAAAGGATAAAGATGATGTTTTATTGTTTGATATTGCCACCCTTTTCTTTAGCCTGTTTCTAAACACTTGTGGCCCTGCTCTGTCTCTGTATCAGTGTATCTCACTCTCTCCCTCTGTCTTGTTCTCTCTCTTTCTGTGTGTCTGTCGTTGTCTATCTGTGTCTTTTTATATCTAATTGTCTCGTGTGTATATTTATGTCTCTGTCTGTCGGTCTCTATGTCACAGTGTGTCCAACTCTCTCCCTCTCTCCCTGTTCGTCTGTGTCCATCTCTGTCAGTCTCTGTTTCTCTTGTGTCTGTTTATGTCTGTCATTGTTTCTCTGTGTCTGTCTCTCGCCATGTCTATGTCTATCTCTCTGAGTCTATGTCTGTCTCTCAGTGTCAATCTCACCATGTCTGAATCTTTCTCTATGGCTCTGTCTCTGTCTGCATCTTTCGATGTCTATCTCTGTTGTTGTCTCTCTCTCTCTCCGTGTCTCTCCCCCACAAAAATGCAGACTAATTGTCAAAAAAACTTCTTCAAATAATAGAAAATAAAGTAAACACTACTAAAACGGGAGTGCATTTTACTCAGGAATATTGTTTCAGTTGTGGAATGATACAAATCTGGTGCTCTGGTTAATAGCAGCAGGACAGACTATGTGTCATTTCCTAAAACTAAACTGAAGTTCAATAAAGTGTATATAATGTTTTCAAGATTCTGGACAACAATGAAGCTCTATGGCCCAGAAGAAAACTTAAATCAATTCATTGTTGGCATTTCCATGATAGTTAGTGAGAAGATATACTGTAGAACGTCAGCAGCTTTTAAATGAGAATCAAAAGACTCGTGCCGTCATGCTGCTACAGATCCTTTGAAGGCTGAAGTTAAAAAATTACCCATTGGTTTTATCTGGTCAGCTTGTCTTATGAGCAAACAAATAAGGAAACCTTCAAACATTTTAGTATTTGTATATTGAATTCCAGAGTGTATCCTGCCATTGGGATCTGCAAAGAGATTTTTACGATTTTATTTTTTCTACTGCAGGTTTACTGTACGGCTTCCGTGCTGATAGCTGACAATAGTCACTCATTAATGCAGTCATTTATCATTCTTATGCTTACTGAGATCAAAAATGATCTTAAGTTGACAGCATAAGGCCCGATATCTGGTATCTGTTTGATTTAAAGAGCGTCTGAACTAGAGACCCAGTTAAGCTTCAGGGAGGGTGGTTATGGCAGCAGAGAGTATTACGAGTCTAAAAGCCAACCAGCCTGTCAGTCTGCCAGAAGGCCAGCCGGTGAATTACGCTAGATATGAGAGGTACAAAGCTTGAGTAATAAAAAAACAAAGGTGAAGGACAGATTGGGTTAGCCATTAGGTTAGTTTAAAGCGACAGATTTGAAATACATACCGCCCAGATGCAAGTCCAGGATTTCACTGTAATTAGAATCTCCCCAATAGTCTACAATGACAGGGATATATTAGAGATTAATTCACACAGCGCCTAAACTGGTCACACAAACACACACACACACACACACACACGCACGTAATTCCTGAACAACAGCAAGTCATGCATGAACTTGCAAACTTACACACACAGACACACTATGCAACAGTTACAATAAAGAGAGTCTGTCCGTACTCGCCATTGGGCATAATGCAGTCAGGATGTACAAGGTTATGTAATATCTTTTAAAATAGCACGAGCCTGCATCATAGATCTGCTGTGTTGCTTTTTACTGGCTCAGTCTGCTCACAACCAATCACACAATGCCTCTTCATGTTCATTAATGTGCTGACATCTTGAGGGAATTGTGTTTACTTTCGAAGGGCATGCACATAATTTGACAATGTGTCTGTTATTCAAATGGCACCAAAGCTTTTTTCCTCATTTTGGTAGAATCCAATCCATTTTGGGTTACAATAAACACTAAATGCTATTATTTCAGACTTAAAGAGCAGCAAAGAGTGTTCAGTGAGAATGTGAGTGCAACAGATACTACCAGAAACAATTGAGTTGCAGTTACTAACCAAAATAAGAAAGAAAATCTCTTAGATTGGGACAAATATCAGAGTTGAGTCACTCTACCGTGCCGTATACTAAAATAACATTCCGATAACGAGGATGTCGGCCCTCAAACCAATTTATGTTAGATTTGTCACATTCTGATTGCATTTTCCTGAAATATGACGTGATCCGAGTCTGGATCAGAGTACTGAAACTCTCCTCATTGAGAGGCAGTGGAGGAGACAACACACCCAGAATGAGCAAACACGCAAATCTATGTCTGGGGCACACATTCTCCTGTTCGCATGCACCTCATACTGACAATGGCCGACATGTTATGAACGAACAAATATTGACACGTTCAGAGATGGAGAACTGTTTCAGGGTGTGGCCACAGATGGAGCCTACATAACAGTGTTACATCTATAAAACAAAATGAAAAAAGGAAACTCCAGTAAATCTAATACCTGATCTTCTTTTGTGTTGTTTGGGTAATGTATAAGTACCTTTATACAACCCTTTAAAAGAGTAGAGTGTTAAACAAGTTAAGGTATGCTCAGAAAACAATTGGCTGGAGAAATAGCTGAGGAGAAAAACAGCCAAATTTGAGTGCATGCATTCGCACAATATAAACTTTAATTTAAGTGCATGCATTTGCACAATATAGACTTTAACTTAAAACTATTTAAGTGTCACCCTTATCCTTACCTTACTCACAAACAATTTTCAAATCACGAAAATAATGTCTGATTGCAACAGAGCACTAATAATGTTTCAAACACTTCTGAGACTGTGCCAAACAATGAACTGTGCTGCTCCCTGACAGACGATGTATCTAAAAAGGATTTTGTCTCTGAAAGAAGTTCGTTAAGAACAATTTGGCTTTTCTACTTTTGAAGGAACATCAAACCTGCCTCATGCTGAACTATGCCCTGAATAAATTGTAAATTTAGACTTTGACTTCAACACAATCCAAATAATTGCGGAGATAGGGTTTTGCTGATATAAAGCAACGCAAGTTGATATCATCTTAATCATAGTTAATATCATTATGTCCTTTGGAGCTCGGTAGAAGAATGAACTCATATCACCTTAACAAAACAAGCTCTAAGAGAGCCAGCAATAACTCAGAAACAAGATTATCTGTCATACATAAATAACAAGAACTATACTTAATACTTAATAAAGCTATACACCACAGACTGTTCATGGTGCAAGTATGAACATTTTGTCAATCTTCAGGAACGTATCCTATACACGTATAGGATATATATACCTACAACGCCATATGAGATGGTTATATTGTATGAAGGTTATCAGTCACCAGATGTTACCTGCTTCTCCTCTCAGTGCTTTCTCCACTGCTACACCCCTCTCCTCCAGCTGCCTCTGCTTCTCCTCCACCTGCTCCAACTGTCTCTGGATTATCTGAAAGGACAAACGCATTATTAATGAACTGCATGGATGTATTAAAACAGACGCAGAGGTACAGCAGGATCAACTTGAGTTATATTGAGTATGATAATGACAACCACAATCCCATAAATACGGCTCATTTGTCCCCAAAGCATCCAAGGGAGTTTCTTGCAGAGGTAACGTCCAACGAATAATGAAACAGTTTAGCTTCATTAAAAAAAAATATTTCAGGGTGCAACGGAATCGTTGTTAATTAGACTTGTATGATTTTCTACAAGTATGTGAGGTCCATTCCGACAATTGTGAAATTATTTTACCACACAAAGGAAAAAAAATATTCAGCCCGCATCAAACCTGTTGCCGACAGTCGCTTTGCTGAATAGGGTGGCAAGTTTTAAAGAGTATCGGCGACAAAGCTTACATTTTCTTTATTATTTATTCTTACAATTATTTGTTTTAAATCACTGGCAAGTATTAAAACAAGTGGAGGACCAATCAATGAATATCTCCTGTGAAGGGTTCTGTTAATGTACTTTGAGTGAATGTATAAGAAAACTAGATACTTACACAATCAGCCATAACATTACTTATTAAAATCACCAAAACAACTCTGCGATGCACTGCGTGTTCCAAACCAGAACTTTCTCAGGAATTTGTGCTACAGTAGCTCTTTTGTGGGATCACACAGGCTAGCCTTCACTCCCTACATGCAACAATGAGCCTTGGTCGCCCCCGACCCATTTACCAGTTATATTAGACCACTTTGGTAGGTATTAGCCTTTGCAGAACAGAAACACCTAACAAGATCTGCAGTTTTGGAGATGCTCTGAACTGTGCTGCTCCCTGACAAACTTATGTATTTTTTCATCATGTTTTCTGCATATTGTCAGTGATCTCTCTCTCATTATAGACAATTTTTCTATCCTACTTTAGAGAAACATTTCTGCAGACGAGTCGAGATGCTGATCTATGGCCTTAATAAATAGTAAATGTACACTGTGACTTCAACACAATCCAAATAATCGCAGAGGGACAGCTTTACTGAGGTAAAGCAACCCTAGGTGATGCGTCGAACCATCAAAATTTGGCACTTGTCAAAGTCGATCAGGTTCTTAGGCTCACCATCTTTCATGCTTCCGAAAAACCAACTTCGAGAAAAAATATTCAATTGCATCGCAACATATTCCACCCTATGACAGGTGTCATTGTTACTAGAGCAATTTCTCCCGTCAGTGGTTATAATATTATGGCTGAATGGTGTGATAGAAATGTAGACATTAGTATTGCGCATCTACTGTACTAACACCACTTGGTTAAGCTGTGTAGGTGCAAGCATGTCAGCTGCTCTGCTCATATAAGATAAGATAAGATAAGATGAACCTTTATTAGTCCCACAATGGGGAAATTGCAGATGTAAACATGACTTTGTTAATTGTTGTGCTTATGAGAAGGACACTTTTTAGCTAAAAGCTTGTGACTCATTGCCGGGAGACTATTGTGTGTTCAGGTGTTGATATATTTGTAAAAAAGGGACTTGTATCACAAATTACTTCAATATGAGTAATTCAGACTAAGTATCTTGACTGAAGTTGGTTGTTGAGTCCAAAATGCTAGGTTAACAAATATACGCCTTCTAGAAATGATTCTAGCAGACCCATTGCGTAATATATTTGTGTTATCAGTCAATATAACTAAAATGAGTGTAATCATTATATTATACTATTTAGTTATGGTCTGCCATAAACAGGGCACAGCGATTAAAATGAAAATTTAAAGAAAGATTAAAATGTTTTTAAGTGACCTAAGCAAAATCCGATCAAACTACTTGAAAAGGATCTGCATGTCTTTTGGTAAATTCAACTTGCAGGACTACCTTTTGTATCCAATGTTTACTCATGTTTATTTTACAGCAGATGGGGCGTTAGAGCAGGTGGGTAAGGCGATGTCAGGGGTAGAATGATATAAGTATAAAATGAGCGGATGCAGCCTAATTTAAAAGCTTTCATTCCCTCCATCTTCCTCATCCCTGAACATTATCAGTGCAGTACAGTGGTGCAAGAAGCCTCTTTGAGTTCTTCCCATAACCAGTAAAAGGAAGCAGTAAATCGAGGCCAGCTAACCAGTGCTTAAAAGGAGAGGTGTTAGAGTTGAATGCTGAGTCAGGGACCTGTGAGCATGACTGCAGAGTTTCACCATCAATAAATCAGACAAAGATTCTGTCACGTGGGGCAATCCCCCGAAGAACAGGTAAATCAGAAAAACCAAGGAGCTAAATTTAATTAGTAATTACTTTTTCATTCAGAAATCAGTTGTGCTTAGTCAAGGCACAGAATGAATGGAATACTTTCACCATCTCTAATAATCTGCCTAGACGACAGAAATTAATATATGAATGATATCAGTACATTAACACTGAAAGCAGTTTAGGAAAACAAATAACATAAATATCCCACACAGATGCCACATGTCCACAAAACTGAAATAAACATTAAATAAGATACCGTGCAGTTTCATTCAAAAGTATGCCAAATATCCCAAAATTCTGTGTGGTTGTTATTCAGAAATAAAAAATAAATAAAAGATGCGTAGGTGTGCAAATGGAAAGTAATACTGAATAGAACATATGGATTAATCAATCAGTCCATTTTCACCGCCGCGTCTTAAGTAGGAATACCGGAATTTAAAGTACATTATAGAAAAAACCCATCTAACAACAAAAGTGTTATAATGGTTATAAAACCATTATAACACTTTTATAACCATCTAATTATAAAGTGTTATTTTATCATTTAAAATAACACTGTCATTTGACTTCTACTATAAGTGCAGGATGAAAGAGGCCGAATACGATTGTTACATTGTTCACAATTACCGGTATGATAACTTATTGACTGGTTAAGTTTCATGAGCATGGCTTTTTCTTCTTGAATACAGGATAGAGGAAATCCATCCAACAGTTCTAGCTGCTAAAACAAATATCTTAGTCCAGTTACCTGAGCTCGATGCAGCCTCTTGAGTTCCTCCTGCTTGGCTTGTCGTCTCGCGGCTTTCTGGACCCTTCGCGTCAGCTTAGCGTTCAGCTCTTCCTCTGTGTAGGTTTTCTGGTGTGAAAGCAAAAACATGCATCAGAGACGTTGACAGTATATGGAGCTGACTCCAGGGAGCCATAGCCCTTTGGGAATAAGGAGGGGAAGAGGAGGTAAACTCTGCAGATACCCTGTGGAGGGTGAGGGAGAACAATATCCCCAAACTATTTGTTTGGGGATATTCAAAAGTTCACTAAACATCTAGGCTTTTCTAGGGCTACACACATGGTAACATAAACCATTATAGAATACATTGTCATCCAAAAAAACAAACCTCACTGCCACTCTCACTTATAATCAATCTTCAGTTGTTGTTTTTTTTACACAATAGTAGGTTGCATGTGCTTAGGCAGGAATTTTCACTTCCTAGCTCACTTGAGAGGACATGGAAAGTCGGCAGAGGAAAAGAGAGAAGAGTGCTGAAGATAAAATGTGTCAAAGTTATTTCAGTAGGTAAACTGGAGGAAAATTAGTGCCACAGTGATGACAGGCAGGTTAATATCACGCAAGTCAGAACAGACCCCGATATCAAGAAATGCACAGGTATCATTGTGACCATAGAAAAGAGAGCCACGAGAGTCAAGATTTAAAAGAGCGGATATCCAGCAGTGAGTGAGAGGGCGCTGCGTTCAGACTGATATGCATCCAAAGAGGACGGTTAGTTTAGACTTAGGCCAGATACACATTCAGTTACCACCAGAATTATTGGCAGCCTTTAAAAAAAGAGTAAGATGAGAATGTCTTTGAAATGTCTTTAATTCAGATTATCGACAAAAATCTAGCCTCTAACTCAAATAAAAAAAATTAAAAAAAAAAAATTACATTCTTAACATAAAAGAAATATTTTTCTATGAAATATGTGTGCCTCGATAATTAGCACCCCACATTTAAAATTTTGTGCAGCCTTCCTTTGTCACAATATAGTGGTTTTGAACTCTGCTCTGCAGCACATCCCTCAGATGTTCTGTGGGGATTAGGTCAGATGGTGGGAAGGACATAGCAAAAGCTTTATTTTGAGATCGCTGAAACAGTTTGGGTTAATTTTGAGGTGTGCTTCAGATCACTGTCCTGCTTGGATCTCTTGACATGGCGATTAGGTTTTCATACAATATCTGCCGATAAATTTCATATTTGAGTTCGTGTCACCTCATATTTTAACAAGCTTCCTACTGCATTTAGAAGAAAAACTGCTCCACAGCATCTGCTATCCACCTCCAGATTTCACAGTGGGCATGAGTGGCTTTTCGTTGTGGCTCCTTTCTTATTTACGCAACACCCATCTTTGATGTTTGTTGCCTAAAAGAAATACTTTAACTTCAAGTGACATTGTTCCAATGTTGCTTGGCAAACTTTAAGAGCTTTACTTGGTGTGTGGATGACAGCAGAGGCTTTTTACTTAGTACCCTCCCAAACAGCTTTTGTTGGTGTAGGTGTCGTCTGATGGTGGTTGGGGAGACTTTTTGAACCCTAGATTCAACTTACTTCTGTGATTTTCTAGTTTTTATTTTTCGAGAGTGTTTTACCGGTCGAATCATCCTCTTTATGTGTGTTGGATCAGTGTGTAGATATGCCTTTTTCCAGGCTGACTTTTAACATCTCCAATTCCTTCAAACTTCTTACTCATTGATCTGACTTTTGAAAATAGCATTTTTAACTAGTCAGAGATTTATTTATTTATTTTTAGTGGCCATTGCTAGATTTTATGCAGCTCTACAACTTTCCCCCGTACATCCCTGCTATGTTCCTACTCAAACAGGTGAACCTGAAACTATGAAATAGGACCGGAAATGTACTCCTGTCACCTTTTAATCACATGATTTCCTGGCAATCGTGACCTGAGAAAAATGTTTGTTTTATGTTAGGATTTTTTTTCCCTGTTTTTTAAATTTTGTTCTTTGATAAAAGATATTTGTGAATAATTTGAATTGCAATTGAAATAACTGAATTAAAGATTATTTGTGCGGACAATAAAGACATTTGCATCTCACTTTACAATTTTTTTTTTTTAAGGGTGCCAAAATAATTCTGGATGGCACTGTGGCGTTATTACTGGCACATGCGCAGGGGGCTGGGGTGGTGGGGGTTATCAATGGGAGCATATGTGATACTACCTTGGTGGCGTACGATCTCTTGAACGCCAGTGCGTGAGGGACATAAACAGACTTGGGGAAGAAACAACAAAAAAGGGAGGAAACAAACATGATATATGACATGATTAAAAGGGTTAATAATTAAGTTTAATTGACAAAAATAAAATTAACAAAAGTAATCATTTAGCTGGTATAATTAACACAGGCATTGTTAATATCCCACACCAAAACAAAAATGACAGAGTGCAGCAACATTTTACAAGTCTATGTTAATCAGAAATTAGTCCATCCAAACATCAATCACATTCTAAAAACCTTTCTTACCGTAAAGCAATGAGACACAAGAGGTATATTAAAACAACTTTTTAGTGATCTCTATGAGAATCGTCTAATAGACTCACAGATATACTACACACTATACATGTCACAGCAGTCAGAACACACTACAGTTCTACATAGTGGGTTCTCATGGAATTATGGCCTGGAAGGCATGATACAGCTTCAAACTCTCTGTAAGGAGGTTGAAGAAAGTCCCAATTCAAAAGGAGTGAATAATTATACAAATGGTAATTACTGTTTCATATTCATTGCATAACGGAGAAAATAAGATATTTGGGATTCTGAAAGATGCGGACTGCGGTTGTTGAAATCATGCCCCTGGCCCTGAATGTTTACCTAAAACCACTAATGACACATTTACAAAGACTGAGCAGCAGTGGTGAAAATAATTTTGAATTTCATAATGGATGCAACAGGCTTCAAATTAAAGGACTTCTACTATTAAATAATCAGCACGATGTTAACTGCATAATAAATGATGCAGAATTCCCTTGCTTTATATTATTGCAAATGGATGTCATTATGATGTATATTTAAAAGGTGATATTATTCATAACGTGTAAAAAATTGTTTAATTATCATGTGTTTGCGGTTGTATTGTATAAAAGTATAAAAAATGAATTCATGACTTCAGTCTAAAAGCCCTATGCAAGCTTTTTAATATTCAGTTTAATATTTTATTTATTAAAAAGTCTTGCAAATGTATGTTTATATGGAATTCCAAATCATTTCACCCTCTTCTGCACAATACCTCCTCAACGTCTTTCTCCTTTTCTCGATCAACCTCTTTTTCCCGCTCTTTTCCTTTATGCCTCTCTTTCACCCTCTTTCTTTCATGCAACTCCTTCCTTTTTTCTTTCTGCAGTCTTTTCTCCTTTACTGCTTCCATCTGCATGCCTGACACTAGGTCAAAGATGTCCGTGTGTCGCTGGGAGTGGAAGAAATGATTTAAATGAAAGTGAAACATAGAATGATGCAGAAGATGTCAGGAGGACACGTCTAGCCTCGTTAACTGTGTCCACAGATGTCATTCATTGTGGTCTGGAAAGTCTAAATGGGAAAACCTTCTGAAGGAAAAAACTTTTAAAGAGTGGTGTTGCAACAATTTGTCAAACAGTCAATTGAAAGAAACTTTTTCAAGCAAAAATGAAAATTTTAAGTTTGACCTTTGACTTTGGTTTAAAAGTATTTACTGCTTTTCTCTGTCATTTATGAGAATAAATGAAGACACTTGATTGAATAAATAATGAGCATTTATTTTCTTCAATTTTGGGCATCTGATTTACGAAACATTTATTAACAAAGACCAATCGATCATCAATCGATTAATCTGTTATCAAAAATATTTCGAAAAAAATGACTGGATGAAAACAGCGCCACATGAGGGCTGTTGGCAAAGCTGTCTTTTTGGAGTTCGCCAAGATTACACCAAAATCATCTTCTGAAGTTTTAGGATTAAGCGTCACTTTATCTATAACACCAATGTCTGACTAGTTTGTTTGTTTTCACAGACCAAAATGTCTTGAGCTTAGGCACTTGTCGTGCGAGTCGTTTAACCCAATCAATGATCTGACGTGTGTAAAAGTGTCTATCATTACTCACATCTGCCTTTGACTTCTGGGAGGACCGCTCCAAAACATCATCACAGGACAGGTCAGAGTCTTCAGAGAAACTTAGGTTTCTGCGTGATTTCAAGTCTGTAACAAACCAACAGCAAAGACAGACGTTTGTTTCGCCTTTTCGAGAACAATAACTAACAAATGTCACATTCAGAGACTGCAAAGAATGACCTTTCGCTGCTGACTTCCCAACAGTTGGCGTTCTCTTCTTTCCAGAGTCCTGAGTGGTGGAACTAGATGACGGCGTGCTCGGATATGATTTATCACCTTTCTTCTTTTTGTCCTTCTTGTAGCCAGAGAAGACCGCCTTCCACAGCGACTTGTGTTTTGGAGGTGACACGTCCATGCCGGAGATCCTGCTGCTGTCATTCTTAACTTTTTTCTCCTTTTTATTCTTGCGTGGCGAGAACAGGGAGTTTCGTTTCTTGGTCTTGCCCGCATTGGAGCTGTCTGATGAAGCCACCGAGCTGTCCAGACTCTTGTTGCTGCTGAAGAAACGCTCCGGTAAAGTCTCAGCCTTTTTGGACTCAAGAGCTTTCACAGCTGAGGTCTTCGGAGAAACAGAGGACTTTTTACCTTTTCCAGCAGTGTCTGGGGAGACATTCCAAGCCACCTTAGGGGAGGTACCCTTGTCAATGTCAGGTTCTTTCATTTTATTCAGCTGCTTGGCCATGGCATCTTTTAGAGCTTGGCTCTTGACCGACTTTTCTCGTTCCCTTATTCTCTCCTCAGCGATTTCCTTGGCCTCTGAGGAGAACTGAGTTGACCTCTGGGACTTGGAGGCTAGGTTGATTGGGATTTGGGGTTTTCCATTTTCTATTGCTAGGACCAGATGCATAGGAGGTCTCTGCCTGTCTGGCCTACTGGATGGTGGAGTATGGTACCGGTTCATGCTTGTATCTGTTGTCCGCTCATCGTATGTCTCCTCCACATCATCGGCAAAAGGAATCTCCTCTACAGTCTCCACAAATGACTTCCTCATCTCCTCCGATCGCGGCTTCTTCTTTTCCCTCATCACAACCACAGGAGCCGTTTCTGGATCTGCCTGAGGTGAGGAGACTTTCCTGGGCGTGGCTTTAGGTACAGACAGAGGACTCAGCTGGGTCCTTGGTGCAGGAACAGGACTCTTGGCTTTTGCTGGTTCTTTGGCACGCTCAGATGCAGAATGTTCTGCTCCTTTACTCCAAGAGACCTGGTGTCTTTGCTGCCTGAGTACAGCTGGAGACTGATTAGCAGGCACAGGTGGTGGTGGGCTGGAGGGCGGAGTAAGCATAGTGGAGTCAGATGTGTTGTAGCTGTCACTGTTCACAATCTGGCTTGTGGCCATGCTCCCATTCAACCCTAAACCAGAACTGTTGCTGAGGTCCCTCTTGTCAGACTCATTACTCTTGAGCTCTGCTGGAGCAATGGGGGTAATTACCTGACCCTCAAGAGTTATGTTCAGTCTGCGAATGACGGCCCGGCCAGTAAAAGCATGCCTCTGTTCCTCAGACAACTCTGGAGTGTGTGGCTTGACAGGGGTGGAGTCCTGCACTGGAGCATTAACAACACTCCTCTCTAAGATTTTACTACTGCGATCCAGAGGAGTCAGACCGAGACTTTTCCTTATCTCAGCACTCTTTAACCAAAATTCCTCAATGATGTCAGTCTTTTTTGATGGAGTTTCCAACATTGAGGACTCAGGCGAGCACTGGTCGGTATTGATCAAGGGCGTTGAGGTGACTCCGGGGACAGGCTGAGTTCTGACGGGGGAGTCAGATGAGACGGGTGACGAAGGTTCCTGGCAAGGTAAAGGCTGAGCGCAGATTGGTGAGAGGGGGTTGCCAGTTAGAGGGCAAATAGTGCGTTGAGGATAGACCGGAGATTTAGGTGTGCAGGTCTCGGGTAAGGGAGTGGGCTGAGAGCAGATTGGGGAGCCAAAAGGTGAGTTGACAGGGGGCGGGGTGGCTGATCTGACAGTGGACTGGATGGTGGGCTTCACTGGGGAGTTGATGGGTGATTTGGAAGTTGAACTGGGATATGGTGAGACAGGCGTATTGATAGAGGAACGATCAGCAGCAGAGAGAGTGGGAGAAGGGAGAGGGGAATTTTGGAGGGCAAACGGTGAAGAGTTAAGTGGGCTCTTGACAGCTAGAGGAGCAGAGGGGGTTGTACCAAGCTTTATTTCCTCAGGTAGAAATGGTTCTAGGAAAAAGCGGCCGCCAGGTGACTTCAGAGTTATCTGAAAAAATAACAATGATCAGGATTTAGTGATAACTTACAATTGTAACTCATAGCTCAAACTTGCTGACCATGAAATAAAGTCACCTGTGCTTCAGGCTCTGAACATGGGTTGAGTAGGGAAAGAAGAACATTTTTTTGCACAGGGTCGATGTTGGAAGATTCTGAATGCACAAATGACAGAAATGTTACTCCTTTTCATGGTCGTAAAATGTACAGTGCCCTCTTGGCACCGTTTAAAAAATTTGTAAAAAGTTATTGAGATATCTGTGAACTTGATCTTGAATTAAAGATCATGGGTATAGCAAATAAATACTTTTTTGCAGCTCATTTTACTAATTTATTAAAGGTTGCCAATAATTCTTGAGTGCAGTGTATATAATATCTGAGAGGGATTTTCAAACTTTGAGACTTTAATGTCATTCCCGAGACGACGACTGAATAAATACCTCCCTTCCTGGATCCTATGATTCCCATAAACCCTTTAATTAACCAATGTTCCCCTACCATTGCTGTTTGGCATAACTAACAAAAACATACAAATATCCCTGTCCTGTATGAGATGTAGTGGTTTTCTGATTGTTCAATTCAAATTGTAACTATTTTACTCAGAGTGTCTCTTTAGTTTTTTGCTTTATTTCACTGAGCCTCGCCTGAAACTGTTCAAAGCACCCCCTGGGGAGGCCTGACTACATTTTTGAAAATCCTTGATTTGGGGAATATGCCGTGACACGTACCAGCACTGGATGATAATCTCAAACTTTGGGATTTCAATTCTTCTTCAGGAAGAGCTTCAGCACCTTCTGACCTGTGCAAACGAGCCTCAGCTTCTGCGTCCGAGGGGATATCACCTGGAATTCAAAAACAGCAATGGAATATTTAACTGTTGCACAGCATTATAATTAATCATTTATTATCTTTGGCTACAATGAAAGAGTTTTTTGCATAATTTTCATTACTCACCTTGATCCAACTCTGTTCCGGGATCGATACCTGGACTGTCTGCTTCTGCTTCTAGATCATCATCCTCACAAGGATCTGGCATGAGAAAATAAAATAAAGTAGACACGTTGTTACATAGTGGTGGCTCTTTTTCAATCAATAATAGACCGAGAACTTTTTTAACTGCCTAATAACATAAACTCAAATTCTTATTTTTTAAGTGAAGAGCAGTGCTGGGAAAACATGAAGGGTTACAGAGGCTTCACCATCAAATTCTGTTTATTTATACAGGACAGATTAAAGCAAAGTTTTATGGAAGTAAAATCAAACATTAGTTTTGAGTAAAAAATTATACACATTAATTCTGTCAATAAATATAAATCTAGTGCATGTGGAGACGACATTAGTAAAAAGATGCATGAAAAGCTCCATTTTTTTTAGAAGACAGCAAGTAGCTGGCATTTGAACCAAGCAAAAGCACAAACGCACTTAAAAAAATGGAGTTTGGCTGAGTAATTAGTACTTAGCAGAGGTTTTACAACCGACTCATTGGCAGAACTTGGCTCCAACAGTGGCCGATGGTCCAGCTTTAATTATTTATTACTTTGAGATAGAAGTTAAGTTCAACAACTATCCAGGTTCCAATGAAGATTGTTAATTTCTGATAGCTAAAGGGTTTTTTGCACTGTGTTGGCGTCTGGTAGATAGTGAATGATTAACCGGCTATCACCTTTTTAGGTCAAACAATTGTTCCAATATTCGTTCTTTAAATATCTACTGGTCAACCTTCAGATAAGGTACTGGATAAGGAGACAAGCAGCAGTGCTTTATGTCACCAAAATGTGGGTGAGGCAGGAGTCAAAAGGCCATTGTAGTTAAATCATGCAATCTGTAATGTTACAAAGTGGACTCTGCTTAATGCTTAAAGAAAAGTGAGGCCCCTGTTCAGGTGGGTGCGGAGACATTCCCTGATAGAACATCTTTTCTAGCACAAGTGAAGAGGCTTTTAACACCTAAAAAGTGCAGCCAACGAAAATCAAGCATATGTGTCACTGCATTCATTTTATTTAAAACAGTAAGCAAAGCAACAACTGAACCGTGTAAAAGTGACATTTAAGGCTGAGTCTAAAAATACAACATCATTGATGGCCAATTCCATGAGAAATAACTCACGCGTTATGGATCGTCTCTACAATGCATTACTATGCCAGTAAAAATAAACATTTTTGAGAGTTAGAAAGGCTGGAGGAAGCATTGGAAAGTGAAAGATCAAATACAGCTTTCTATCAGAACCCAAGAAGGCAGAACTCTTGAGCGTAACAGCTTTACAGAATGCATGCTTGTGAGTTCACTGCTGTGTGCATGGGTTTTTTGCATGCTCCAGCAAAATGCATCTTGATAGACAGATAGAGAATGAGTCTAAGATGGGATGTCATAATCCCTCTTAAGTCTGTGCTACCTCCAGACAAGGACTCCAACCAGACTCTCACTGCCTCTTGTCGGGTGAATGTGTGGGCAGGGGCTACGTTCAAACCAGAAGAAAGGAACAACAGGGGATAGATGGCAGGGAAATGACAGTAAATTATTTAGACACATGGGAAAGAACACAGTACAACACAAAAGGAAAAAAGCAGAATAAAATCAAAATAATTGACAAGGGGGTTATATAATGCACTGGGGTGTGGTTGAATAACTTTAAATTAACCTGAGATGAAAGCAATGGCTCTGAACGACAAATTAAAAGTCTGAACACAAAATTAGACATTCCAAGGGGAAAAACGTGACAGAAAAGGTATAAAACCAAAGATGATTAAAAACAACAGGTGGGTTATTTGGGGGATGTGGCTCCTCCTCTCACAGACTGGAGATATATGAACAGAACAGCAGCATCCAACACTGAAGACATGAGGCACCCTGATTCTTAACCCTATAAGGTCCAGTAAACCCTAAATCCCAGGTGCTCTGCTCCTCTTGGTGGGTTACCTGAGGAGGAGGGCTGCGTGACCTCAGAGGGTTGGGAGAGCTGGGAGGCTGCCTGGAAATTCTTGTCTCCCTCAGAGTCCACGTGTGTTCTTACCAAACCTGAAACGTCCTGGGGATCCACAGGCTGCAGGATCTGTTGGATCTGTAGGTTTCTGGCTAATTTCAGGAAATGGCGCAGTGTTGTGTTTTTTGGATTGTGGTTAAGTTGTGCGTGTGCACCGGGAGAGCAGCAACAGATAAGAGTAAAAAAGAAGGAATGGAGGGGAAACCACCAGAGGAGAGAAACGACAGGACAAAAAAGAAGAAGAAGGCAGAGAGACAGTTAGAATACAGTAGCAATGGAAAATCCAAGGGAGATTACATGCATTAGACAGCAAAGAAGTCAAATAAAAAATGACCTTAAAAGATACAAGGTTATGAAAATTATGATTTTTTTAGCAACCTATTGTGCCAATAAATATCAAAACCATATATGCAGCGTCTAGGGGGATACAGAAAAATCTGACGTGTTCCAGATTAGTATATTAAAGCCATATACAAACAAAAGCATTGGACAGCAGGTTAAGATGAGCTGTGGCTCTCAGAGGATACCAGAAAACACACACTCAAGAGCAAAAAACAACAAACCGAAAAATAAAACCACTGAAAAGTGAAAGCCACACTTTCATTGCAGCAATTCTTGAAAGTAAAACCAAACCAGCCAGGATTATAAATCACACTCAGAGTTACTGCAAACTCATCCACAGGCAGTTCTGCTGCTACCTTTAAATGTACCAACATCCTCTTCATCTGTGAGGTACTTCTCCAGCCAAAGGCCTGACTGGAGTTCTCTATCCCACGGGCAGTAATCCCCCTCTGCCAGCAGGAGGAGGCAGATACGCGACAAAAAATGCATACACATACACAAAGACACACACAAACACACATACGCACATACATAAACACACAAGTGCACACACGCAGATGGGACATAGGAGAGATTAATGAAGATGAAAGAATGGAATATAAGAAACAGAGGTTGAAGGACAACATAGTTTGAGACAGTGATTCTTCACGTGACAGATTTTGATAAAAGGCAAATGGAGTTTTGATCAGGTAGTCCGGACAAGATGTTGACAAACACCAGAGGAAACAAACTACATGTGCATTCTTCACAGCAGGAATGAAAAACAAATTTACCATCACTTGACTGCTCATAATCTTCCTCCTCATCTTCATCTTCCTCCTCCTCATCTACTACCCGGTCTGCCAGAGCATCTCCCTCTTCATCTTCCTCATCCGCGAGGCTGTTCCTCAGTTTAGCGTGGAGCTCCACAGCCTCCTTCCAGGGAAAACCACCGAGGTCTGATGCGCTGTTTGGCTGCCGCTCCACCTCCACCTCCTCCTGCTCCTCTTGCTCATCCTCCTCCTCCATGTCAGACTCTGAACTACTGTAGGAAAAAAGGGTTATGAGTCCTGATTAAAAAAAAAAAGACTGACTGCAATGTCAGCAAAGTATTTTAAATCTCCTAAAACATTTTCTTTCATAAGGTGTTGCAGTAAAAGGTTAAACATAGACAATTATTAAATAAATAGATTTATTTTTTAATGTATTGAACCTTAAGTATTAGTACAATATGTGCATAATAATTTATGTTCTGTAAACTAGTTCAATGAATAAAAAATAAAAGGGAATGATATTTTTTATTTACCACAAATGCATACGTCGAGTGTAGAGTTCAACAAACAATTTATTGACTAGCTTATTGACAGAATATTAAGAAGCAACCCTTCTAAGAATCAGTTGAAGTATTTTTTTCGCATAACTTGTGAATTATGTCTGCATTTAAGAGTGACATAGATAAAGAATGAAGTCATTATTCAAATTTTAAAAAAAGGCTCCCAATACACTCAAAATATCACGGGCAGGACGTCATTTCCTGCCCGTTGATGGTTGATTGATTGAAGCCAAAACAAACGTATACAGGGAGCTTGAGCGAGACATTTCATGATTGGCTATTCTTGCCATTTAGTCACATTCTACACTCCTGATGATGCTTGATGGATTGAACAATAAAATCAGTAGTAGACATGGTGGAAGGTGATGTTTATATAACTGCATGTTAGTTTCAGTAATAAGAACATCGGCTCAAACAATCAGACAAATTACTGCAGGAAAAATCCTGCATGCTCAAGTCTAATGTAAAAAGTACAGGTCATGAATTCCTGCTGTTACCTGGAACCCATGTCTGCATCTGTAGCTTTATCCAGCACACTGCTGAGGTTGTGTTCTGCCAGTGTCTCCTCTGGCACCTCCTCCAGCTCCTCCTCCCTCTGCAGGGACAGCCGGTAGTTTTCCAACTCGATGCGCTCCGGGGTTCCCCGCAGACGTTTAGGTAGGCTTGGCTCCTGCAGGCCGTTGACCGCCGACACTAAGAATTGAGATTGAGGAAAATGCAGAGACCACATTTGGAATCACGGCATCAGTGTGGGCAGCAGGTTTGTAGGCACAAAGGCGGGAGAGAGATAACAAGTGACGGCGATACAGTGAAAAGAGCCGATCTGATTGAAAGGACAAGTTTCAGTCATTAACTGTATCTATGTGAACTTTTGTCATTAATGGTGAGCTATAATGTGAAAATAGCTACAAACCCTGAAAGGGGATATGTTTGAACATATCAGTTTATTGGCATCAAATCAATTTCACATCCAGTCATTGAAGTACATTTATCCCCATATTCTTTTGTTGCTAACAAAACTGTTATTTCCATTTACTCCAACTACACCACAGCAAAATTGTATTTCAGGAACAAACTGACAAAGACACACCAACATAAGATCTATAACCAAATTTATTGCATTAGTTTATAATTCTCAAAAATAAAAATTGTATCAACAATCACAAATAAGTCTAACATTCTAGAATATCCCTATCAAACTACATTTGTCGGTACAAGGTTGGTGCCTTGCCTTTTTCCCGTCCTGACAGGCAAATCCTAAATAGTTTTTGGGTTTTTTTATTGGCCAAAATTTGTCATTAATGAATGTTGTTAGAATGGATCAAATTTTAATTTATATGTTATATTACTCTTTTCATATTTCCAATCCCTTAAGCAGAGATAGAAAGAATTGAAGTTTCACATGTGGGAGCCTTATTTGGATCCCTCTTAAAAACGGTTATATGCAATGCTGATGCTGCATTATTTGTTAGAGTGGCATTAGCATTGGTGTGTGGATGAGGAATGTGTTCAACATGTAATGGTTTCTTTTCTTTGCTTCACAAGGAGGCAACATGACTAAAAGTGCAGCCAGCTGGGTACAAAGGAAACAAAATCCACTTGAACACAATGGTTGACCTTTCTATCTTAAGTTCAAAGGGGGCAGTGATCTTACCGATAGCATTTGCAGTTTTCGGCTTTGTAAAATATCCATTTTAACTTTCCTCATATAATTTAAACAATGCATTTCTTAAGTAATGGTAATAGCCAAAATGTTAACAACATCTTAAAAATAGTCCTGCTCAAATGAAAAATCGGAATATTTATGTTACACTATGTCTTCCCTTTACCATGTAGTCGACACAATGCATCATCTTCTATTCCTAAACAAATAGACCCTAATGTATCTTCTTGTTAAGGGTAATACTATTTACCATGTCACCTATCTTTATTCGTAACAATAATTTGTTAATATTACAACAATTAGTTACTGAAGTATCTATGACTTACAACTTTATTCATCAAATACATGTTATTCACTACAATTATTATTTCTAGTGAGTATTACCAGTCCGATCTTTGTAGCGCCATCTAGCCTTGACAATTATATTTAACAAAACATTTGACATGTGCCTGATGTGTATCCTGATACTACTATTGCCAGTATTAAGTGAGAATTAAAATGAGTATTGTTGAGGTTCATAGGCTACATGCTTTCTGTATTAGTTAAACCGACAGACGTAGTTATAAAACCTTTATAAGAACTATTCGTATAAGTATTGGTAATCTTAGTACCGCCAGGTGGGTGAGTTTGGTCAGGGTCTATTTACAGTTAAAGAGAAACAGCATAGTAGGCTGATGGGAAATATCTTACAAAACGTAAGTAAACAAAATGGCAATAAAGTGATATTTGAGGGAGTCAGCTCCATTTAGAGAGAAGAATGTTCAATATTTTTATTTCACCCCTTTATTTTAATACGGTCCCTTATTCCAGCTGTCATCATTCCATGCAGTACACACAGCTTTGAAATTTAAAATAGATCAAAAAGTGAACTATAATTTTGTGAAAAATTTAGCTCAGGTTAATCCTAAATCTAATGAAACATTAATCTTTTAATCGAGTGTCTATGTTACGGGATTGCAAAACAACAGGGTCTCAAGGATGTTTGATCTCTGTTCATGTTGATTTACATTTTTTATTGGGAGGATGTTTTGCTTTTTTTTTCTAAGAAAAAAACTATCATCTGAGGGAGGCCTGTTGATGACTAGATACCATTCCAGATCAAGTCGCATATCTTGATGATTTGTTTTTTTTCTGCCACAAGGTGGGTCAACACTATAGGAATGGGTTCCCTCCATGCAGTTAGTGGGTGTGAGTCAATCATCAAACACGATCTCTCGTCAATTTTAAGACATGTTAATTCAAATGATTTTTTTTAAGTAGCTTAATATGTTATGCAGTAGAATGGGTTTAAAAAATTATGCTGAAAAAATGTTTTTACAGGATTTACGACCATTGATTTGAACTTTAGCAAATGGCATATAGATTAGTCATGTGAACCGTTTTTTCTCAGAAACTAAAAAAAATAAATGATAGAAACAATTGCACTTGGTGCATAAGGCAAAAAGAGTACCAGCAGTACAGTTAATTTGGTAAAGATTGATTATATAGCAAAAAACTTTACGGAAGAATGTGAAAGTTTGAGGGATGCAGGAGGAAAAAAAGAATCACAAACCAATCACAGGCACTAAATTCAAAAACACTGATACAGGCACTTCCTCACAGTAAGGTGAGTTTCAACAGGAGAGACAGTGTGTAAATCATCTTACAGAAAGAAAGAAAGAAAGACATAACAATGCGTGCACTAAAAGAGACATATCACACAGGAGGAAGTAGAGGAAAAAGAAAAGTGTAACAGGGCTCTACAGGTTACAGTCACAAAAGAATAAGATAAAAGAATAATGCTTGGCTCTTCGTTAAAACACAGGCAGTCGAAAAATAAACTGTATTTATTACTACATCCCAATTTTTAACCGATACCTTAAATTACAATGGCAAGCGGGACTTTCCAACTCTTTTAATTTCCAAGCCAAGGAGATCAAAAAGAAGTTTGATGCACCATTAATTTCTAAAATTGTGCTGCCGGAGCGCTGCTTTAATGGCCTCAGCCAATCAAAGTTATAGAATGGCTCCTGAACAGAGACGGAAAGAATGATGCATCTTTGAGGATTCTCCACTCACAAGGTTTCCATCAACACTCCACAGTGAATTGATACAAACAGCTCAATATACACAATCATACTGACACTAGCTAGCAAAGAGTAAAAGGATGTAAGGCAGGGAAATAGAAAGTGAGAAGAGAGTCAGTCTAGAGAAGACTGAGCAGGACATTGATGGTGAAACAGCAGAGGAGGTAGATGCAGTAGGTGCACAGGAAGGGAGAGTCTAGGGGGTTGTATGCCACCTGGTGGCAGGTCCAGGAGAGCATGCGCCGGAAGGTACGCAACGGGACTGCCACACCCATGACCAGACGAAATGGCGCAGTCACCAGATCGAGAGAGGAAAGAGGGGTACCTGAGGGCTGGAGCTCGGTTGAGGGAACTGCTGCTGTCATTGGCCTTCCAGGGGCGTCCACAGTCGCTGTAGGGGTTTGGGTCACCTGGTTCTCCTTCAGAGGCAGGAAGTTGGATGAAAATCAACAAGAGAAACTGAAAATCGAAATTATTAAAGGAAATAAATGTTCCCTACTCAATAATAGACCATCTGAGTGCCACAATAGACCTTTTTAAGTCCTAAGCACTTCAGTTTGAAGATAGACCAAACAATCGAAGTCTCTAATACAAAGACTTGAAAACCTAATTGGCATCAAAGACACTGCATTATATTGGTTTAAGTCATATTTATGTGGCAGATTTCTCTATGTATCCGTTAACAATGAATCCTCCATGCATAGCAAAGTTACCCACGGAGTTCCCCAGGGATCTGTGCTTGCGCCAATATTATTCAAATTATATTTGCTCCCTTTAGGCAACATTATCAGGAAACACTCCATGAACTTTCACTGTTATGCTGATGACACACAATTGTACTTATCAATGAAACCAGGTGAATCTAATCACTTCTCCAATTTAGAGGCGTGTCTCAAAGACATTAAGACTTGGATGACCTGAAAGTTTTTATTATTAAATTCAGATAAAACTGAAGTTATTGTGTTGGGACCCAAACACCTTAGAAACAATTTATCTGATTATATATCTACAGCTATATGGTATGACCTTGGCCTCCAGCACCACTGTGAGGAACCTGGGAGTTATCTTTGATCAGGATATGTCCTTTGATTCACACATAAAACAGATTTCTAGGACTGCCTTTTTTCATCAGCGGAATATTTATAAAATACGACACATTCTGTCGCAAAAAGATGCAGAAAAGTTAGTTCATGCATTTGTTACTTCCAGGCTGGATTACTGTAATGCCCTACTAGAAGGGTAGTCCCAATAAGTCTCTGAAGCCCCTCCAGCTGATCCAGAATGCTGCTACACCGGTGCCGACCAGAACCAGGTTAAGAGAACATATCTCTCCTGTATTAACTTCCCTTCATTGGGTCCCGGTAAAATCCAGAATCGAATTCAAAATCCTTCTGCTCACTTACAAAGCCCTTAACGGTAAGGCAACAACGTATCTGAAGGAGCTCTTAGTTCAATATTGTCCAATCAGAACTCTATGCTCCCAGCATGCAGGGTTACTGGTAGTCCCTAGAGTCTCCAGAAGTAGAATGGGAGCCAGAGCTTTCAGCTATCAGGCTCCTCTCCTGTGGAACCATCTTCCAATCTTGGTTCAGGGGGCAGAGACCCTCTCTACATTTAAAAGTAGGCTTAAAACTTTCCTTTATGATAAAGTTTATAATTAAGGCTGGCATAAACTAGCTCTTAGCTATGCTGCTATAGGTTTAGACTGCTAGGGGATCTCCCATGATGCAC
>VRLP01002098.1:0-99872 GCA_009660295.1 Lophius piscatorius | reverse complement strand
TAGATCTTAGGGTCACGGATGAATGTGTTTATTAAGAGATAGATCTTAGGGTCACGGATGAATGTGTTTATTAAGAGATAGATCTTAGGGTCACGGATGAATGTGTTTATTAAGAGGTAGATCTTAGGGTCACGGATGAATGTAGATCTTTTCCCATTTCAAAAATTCTGACTCCTATTTTGGGTCACACACTAGTCAAAAGGCTGTTATGGTAATATATATGGTATAATCGTATTATAATTATGAATTATGAATAAACCCGGTGTTTTTATTGTCTTTGAATAATGAAGTGTGAGGTAGTGTGTGTGTGTGTGTGTGTGCTTCTACATATTCTCTCTCTTCTTGTCGCCTCTAATGTGAAGCATTTCACTTTCCCAAAATGAGCCTGATTGTTCATTAAATCTTTTTTTTTCTGTTCTGCTAACTAATGAAAAATAAAAATTTACATTTTACGAATGCAAAAAAATGCTTCCGACTGGCAGCAAGGGGAGGATGCGGTGAATGCTGCTTCCTCATTAGGTCAGTATGTCGGAATGTCGATTCCAGAACACAAGCTGCGCCACACCGTCAGGCTCGTTGCCACCGGCGGAAGAAGGGGGGGCCTGGTGGTGCCCCCCCCTCTAAATGAGATTATTGTGAATCCCTCATGTGTGAGTGATGATGCGTTAGACTCGACATTATTTCTATTCTTTTGTTTTAAACGAGTGTGAACCAAACGCATGAAAGTGTATTGAACGCATACACAAAAATGAATACACTGTAAAAAAGAGAATCGTTTGATGAACTCAATAAAAAGGAAGATTTTGACCGGTTACACACAATTAAACGACGTTATTTATAACTTAAAACAATCATTATGATTAAAAAAAATACTTGATTTAATTCAGGTTGTTGGATGTTGTTATTTCTTTAAGTTCGTCAGCTGTTTTCTTTTTAAAGTGCATGATTACACACCGATAGCATGAAAAAGTGAGATTCCAGCTTTGGAAATAGTTCAAATATTTTACTAAAAACCTTTTTTCTTGGATTTAACATAAAAAAACAAAAAACGAATACATAATAAAGTAACAATAAATATTTATCTATTTTTATCATCGATGAACACTTTTGACCCCATTTTATTTTTCTGCAGTGTTTACTAAAAATAAATTCCACTCGTGACACAATTAAAATAAGTATTATCAACTTACATTTTAGGCTCAATAATTCTAAAATAAATTTTGTGTTACCAGTGACACAAATCCTTATTTTTACAGTGTATGAACAAACTCTTTCAGATATTCTTGACTTAACGGTTTGCCTTTCGCTGCGGTCTATTTGGTTGATAAAAAGTTTTGTAGGTCAAAGTTTCAAACATAATACATAACTCTTATATGTGATGAGAGAGGGGCTGAACTCCAATATGGAAGGGGTTTTTACTTATCGAGGTCTGAAGGTCTTCAAAAAGGGTAGAAATACCAGAACACACACGCACACACACACACACACACACACAAACACACACACAGCATCATCCCTAGGAGTTTGACTTCCCTCACAGGTTCACGGCTGCAGAAGGTTTTCCGCTCAGCTGAACAGTCAGCACTATTGGAGACTCTTGGATGATTTGGAGTCTGATTGGCTGAGGATGTCCGGCCCGCTGGGTGGCTGTTTGTTTTGATCACTGACAGAGTGTTTTACCGGAGGAACCGGTTTGCGCTCTTGTCATCTGTTTTGTCCCACTAAATAATAGGGGGAGCTGTATTCCATTGGTCTTCTTATTGCGCAAAATAAAAGGCTATGTTTTCTTCTGTGGCTTTAGCGAATTCATAAAAGTCAAACCTTTGGACTCAAGAGTCTGACAAAAGCTGGAGAAACTGGTTTCAATAATCACCTCATTATAATATGAATTGATTGAGGACAAATGTGTCACCTTGTAAGTCCCTCTGGGGGTTATGTCTGTCTGTTTTCTGAAGCCTTGCCCACAAATACGTGGATACAAACATAAAATGATAAAAACATGCCCTTTTCTCTGAATCTGGCCCTTTTGTCCACATTTAAACACTATAAATGGTCACCATACACGGTTACTTTCTAAGACTCCTTCCAGGTTGAAGACCTTCAGAGTGTCTGTCACAGGTGCTGACATATTTATGGGATAACTGGTTGGATCCGAGGCTGAATGCGCCGGAGCTTTGCTTCTTTATACTGTTTAATTTCCCCCTTTTGGCAGACATAGCCAATATAATGCTGTTTTTCTGTCCTGCTAGGTGGATTTATTTACCCCTTTATAGACGTTTACTCTTCCACTATACTGAGGAATCCCTGTGTATGCGTGAACTAAGTGGATTTGGGCTCTAGACGAATGGCAACTCTTTTAAAACGGCACCTATTGATGCCTGTAGATTGATGTTCTATCTTTGATTGCGTTATTTTATTTTGATGTGCTTACTTTTTTTTTTGGTTGAAGTTAGGTAAGTTTGAAATATGAAAGTAAATATTTGCTGTCATCCCCGACAGCAAGGGAATATACCCAAAAGCCTAAATAAATATAAGTCATGTCCAAGAAAAAGTGTTTTTTGTGGAAAAAAAACTCCCCCTAGTGACTCAAATATGAACTACTAGAGTAGAATATGACAAATACAAGATAGATCTTCTTGAGTCCAGACGTAATCGGACAAAGACTTGAAAAATGATGGCCAATAAACTTTTGAAGAAAAAAGCTCCCCCTAGCTTTCCCAAAAATCAATACACTTCTTCCTCGTACTAAGGTCTATAAAAGATCCGTGAAATGTGGAAGATTCCACATCTTCCACATTTTGCGGAGCTATAATCATGTTTGTGTAGTTTGTTACTTTGAGCACCCCGGCGATATAAATGATAGAAAGGTATAAACCTTTAATTTGACTGCAGTTAGTGTGGCACTGCTCAACCTTTGGAAGTTTTTCTTAATGCTATGCTTTGGTTTCGCCTCAGGCTGAGAGAAGCTGAAGGAATGCAATATGTCTGGATGAAAGGATGTGGAGCTACACATGCAGCCAGATGATGTTATACAGCAGCATCTACAGACATGCGAGAGAGAGAGAAGAATGTTCAATCCAACAGCTCAGGTTCAAGCTAGTGGAGCACTTAAATAAACATTCAGAGTCGCTCACAGCCAGTTTTCTCCATACTCATACTTTTTTTTTTCTACATACTAATACTTCATAATTGTTTCTAGAAAACAAAAACACAAAACCTACTTATTGAATAGGGCTTTCTTAGTAATACCTACTCTTTGGTGGCCCCTAGAACATGTGGTGTGCCCCAGGGCTCCATCCTTGCCCCTTTATTCTTTTGTATATATATGTGCTGGGACTGGGTCATATTATAAACGGGTTCATTTAAGTGGCACAAATTGTCCAATAAGAAATATACTCAACCAAGCAGGATGACGATAATGGATTACATAATTAATAATGGGTTACACAAAAAGTCATTGAAGAGAGTTGATCTAGTATGATGTTCAGTTGGTGCACCTGACAAGATGGTGAACAGGTGATCTTAGTATGGAGAGATCTAGCATTGTCAACAAATACCATGTGGGTAAAAAGAGAAAGATGGTAGAAAGGTAGAAAGATGGGGGCGTGGGCTGGAGATTCTTCAGGCTAAACCAGTTTTTTGTTTGTTTTTAAGAAAACCTTTTTTCACATTACATCTCGGCTGCTGTTTCCCCTTGAAGACCTGGTCTGACTATGAAGTCTCCTGGTGGAAGGTCCTTTGCCTTTCTTAGTAAATGAAGACGGCAGTTTCTCTTCATGTTGAATTTCCTACAATGATTCTGGTTGGCTATAGTTTCATTTTCCAGTTGGGTCTTTACCCGTTTTGTATACAATGAGACCTTTGAAACCAGTACGAACAGACAACGGCCCACAATCCCACCACCAGCACCAACGCCGCAATGTCTGCAACCTCTGCAGCGTCCACATCCACCGCCGCAGATCCTTCGTGTTAACGAGATGACTTAAAAACTATCTCATGGATCATTATCAAATTTTATAAAATCATAGATCCAAGCAGGAGTAAGTAATGGGCTGATTTTGGCAAAGACCCGATGTCTATTTTCGCGACTTTTGGGGAGCTGTAACTCCAAAAAAGATTTTCGGTCCATAATTTCTCAACCATTGATACGATTAAGTCCAAATTTGGAGCATATGAATTGACTTAAGGAGATCTATTTTGAATATATATCATATTTTACTCTAATAGTTCATATTTTACTCACTAGGGGGGGCTTTTTTCAGTTCAATCAGGGGGATTTCTTGTACAACGCAGGGGACCAGGGCTTTTCAGGGTTATACCCTTGCTGCCGGGGACAACGTAGGCCTATTCTTATGTCATATTCTGAAGATGTCTTCCACTTCATTGTCATTCTGATGCTCCTGCCATACTGAATAAAAGCACTGAAGAGTGTTTAAGCTGCAGCTTCACTTAATGGAATTTGAATTGCCTACATTGTGGATTCAAAGTGTTTATTCAGCCAGAATATTCACCTTATCATATTGTTCCAACTTATGAATCTATTACTTTTATGTACGATTATGGCAAATGTACAGTTTTAATCCTCATCCTTTCAGCTGGTGAGTAAATAACTTTTTATATGCGCAAAAATGTAATTCCAAACAGTTTATTCAAATAGTAAAAGTAAAATAATTATTCACTGTTATAGCTACACAAAAAATGTCTTGGAGTGGCTTTTAGATATTACAGCTAAAAGGGATGAAAATGAAAAGAAGTGGGCAGGACCTCCTACAGAGGAGAGCCCCCCTCATCATCCACACAATAAGCTCTGGGAGCTTCAAGGAATGACGATGTCATTTTTCGTTCATTCAAGTTTTCCATATTACCCTGGATTTGTCCTTAGGTCATACTTTTTTTTTTTACTACCTGATTTGCTCTTTTATCTTTAACATGACATGACATGTCATGAATGAACCCCGCTTCTTGCCTAGAGTGAGCTGGGAGAGGCTCCAGCCCGTCCTCAGACCTGCAGAGAGAGAGAGAGCTGCTTTAGCATTAATCTAATTAAATAGGTATTCACTCTCACAATAACTTTCCTTCAGTACAAATTTTTAGATTCCTCAGATCTTGGAAATTATTTTGTAATTAGCTGTGTTCTGATGAAAAATAAAACAGACATCTTTACAGTCTAAGATTACCTAAAACACCCCATCCTGAAACGTCCCAGCTAGTGGGATAGCTGTTAGAGCTAATGCAGTAGAATGTTCACCCTTTGGGCTTGTGCCACCCAGAGTGGTCTTTCCTTCTGGAAGCTAATGGGTAACCAATTTTTTCAACATGCAGTTGCTATTTTAATAAAAAACACTTTCTGTTTGTGTAATTCCCCTGCTTTGTCTCAATTACAGCGCCCCCATAACTGTGGTGAAAATGTGTATTACACCCTACTTTAGACTGTCACGTGACCAGAGTCACGACCAGGTCAATTTAGCATCCCTTTCTAAAATCTTAATAAATTACCGACCCCTATGATGAGGTGACATTGTCACGGTCATGTGGAATCTGCTAAAACCCGATTTGTCCGCACAGTGTCAGGGGAAACCAGTAGCCCAGTTCATCCACTCCATTCAAATCACTGCATATTGGTATTTGTTCAATACTATGAAAAGCACAAAGTGACGGGCTTGTACCACACTGGCTTCTTTTGCGACCACTTTACCGCAAAGAAAAACAGGAAACAAGCTTTCAACTTAAGTAATTCACCTATAATACAGTCAAAAATAATTCTGATGTTATTAGAATAATAATCTTACAAAATTGTGGAATTACTTCCCTGCATTTGACCAATCTAACCACATACCGACTGATACAATGAAAAGGAGGAAGGTAAAGTAAGAATTTCATGTGTTCATGGTTTTTACCACGTACATTGAATCATGCCGTCACCTTATTTGGTATAAATATGGTCAAATCAAGCATTGGTTCAGGGAAAATCTAAAATACAGCTGTCAACAAATCATCAGTTCCCAGCCAGCAAGAGTAGGGAGAGAGAGAGAGTGTGTTTTATTCATTGGAAAGAATCGACACAACTGACAGGAGAAAGTGATGATGATGTGTTCAAAAGTGTCAGAGAGAGACCTGCCCCTGTTCGCACAGGAGCAACTGGCAGAGATCAGAGGAGGTGGTATATTAAACATACTATTTCAAGACATGGCGTTGGGATATTAATAAAATAGTGGTACCACCTAAAAGAAATAGAAAATAATTCTTATTCTCAACAACATATTTGTGCATAGTCAGCTTTTCACGCCGTAAATGTGTGAAGAACCAGTAGACGGAGCAGCAGAGGACCAGAAGCTGGGTTTTATCCATCCATGCTAGAGGAGAGCTGCAGACTTCCAATACTCGATGCGTAAGTGAGTGTGTGTGTGTGTGTGTGTGTGTGTGTGTGTGTGTGTGTGTGTGTGTGGTATCAGAGGGGAGCAGTGTGTGTGAGCATCGCTGTGAGTGAGAGAAGTTGAGAAATTCTGAGCAACAATCTGATCATGGTTCCACCTTCTAACATTTGGCTCACTGTCAAGAAAGTGTCTGAATTGTTCAACCTCTGTGATCCGACTGCATGTTCTGAGGTCAGACAAGGAAACCTAGGACATAAATCCAGGGGAATACAATTCTGCTGCAAGAGGAACCTTTGAGTCTTTAGTAGTTAATTGCCATCACTGACAATTTGACTCCTGTTGCCATGTGTTCTGAAGCCTCGCCGTTAACCTCAGCCAACCAGGTGCTTCTATTTGCACGCTGTGCTGCTGGCTTTCATCTACATGACAAGTGTTGTTTGACTCTGCCGGGAAAAATAATGGGATGGAATTCCCTTTTGAGCTCTGCTGAAAAACTGCACTATAGATTCAAAGGGAAGATCTCTCAGCAAAATGCTCGGATAGTTCGAGGTAGAGAGAGGAGAGAAGTCAGGTTATTGTGTACGGATGTGGAGGACCACCAGAGAATCATTGAGCCCCTCTTTGAAGCTGCCAGCCAGCAGCAGTGGGCAGCAGAGAGACTTTTACACACACACACACACACACATAGACAGAAGGCAGCAAAAAGAGTTCAACAATAATTCATCATAATAATTATGTTACACTTTATTCAGATAAAACACTCTATATGTATTTAATTGAAACGTTGTTTTTTTTCAATTCTCCATATTAACCAGTAGGAGGCACTAGACTACATTTTACTGAATTCCTGAAATTGAATTATACTCATTACCATTCCCATTAATTAATGTATAGGTTAAACTATACATAAAACTGATGTGTATTGGGAAATACGCACCATTTTAAATTAAAAAAACTCCTTAAATGTACGACCTGGTCCATGTCTGGCTCAAAATCTAATGTTCAAAATAAACTCCAAGAACTCCTCAACCACAGTGACCGAGCTGTCTCAAGAACTTCTGGAGATATTTTTACTCATAAACAAACAAACTGAGGTAATATTCTTATTCCTTTAAAAAATAAAAACATCATTAATCGTTTTTTCCCTTTTTGCTAGTCTCTTTTGGACCAACCTTAATCACAAATGATTCAACCAATGACAATAAATAAAATTACTCCACAACAACATGTCTCATCGGGACCTTCTCAACCAAACTAGACTATTATAGAGCTGCACACACACTTATGTCTCTACTTGACCTCTTATCACTCAAACCCACTGTTCTCCTAATCTGTCAAGTAGTTAATGTAGAACTACAAAATAAAAGCCCAAATAGAAGAAAAAAAACCTCCTGACTCCTGCCCTTTACCTGGATTAACCCTGACTTTAAGTGGTTTCTATTTTTGGCCAGACCCTTCCGAATAGTTTTTATCAAAAAACATCCTGTCATTTGTTCATAATAAGCTGGAAATGGTGATGAAGCTCTAACTCACATGTTCAAAGAAAAGACTGCTCTATTATCTAGATCTGCTGTGAAATGGAATGGGTTCCTCCTTGTCTTACGTCCATTCATCCTCACAGGTGTCTTCTGGGTCGTTTATGTAGCTTCTGTGGAAGAAGGAGGCTTTAACTAATCAGAGATACTTTTTTTTGTAGAATGTATAAAGGTCTGCCATGATTTCTTTGTTTAAATAAGTCGGAGGTATTATGGAATCGTTCTAATTTTATACCCAGTTCTACCTCGGTGCAAGGTAGAACTGGGTTGATTTTGGGAAAGGTAGCTTGTATATTTCCATTTTCCAATATTTGTGTATTAAAAGCCCTAAAAAAAGTTATAATTTCTCAAACTTTGGTCCATTTTAGACCGTATTTGGTGCACTTACTCGAATAGTTCATATTTTACCCACTAGAGTTTGTTTTTTTTCGTTTTTTTTAACAAGAAACACGTTTTTTGGGATATAACTTCCTAACTTTTGGTCCTATTTTCAACTTGAGGCGACCTATTTATATATTTTGCTCCAATAGTTCATAAATTAGTCACTAGGGGGAGGTTTTTAGGAAAAATGCTATTATTGACATAAGTGCATATCTAATTCGAGGAGTTCAATCAGGGGATTGGGGGCTTTTTGGGGACGTACCCTCGCCCTCGGGGACGACAGCATAAGCTTAGTTATCTTAATTGGGTTATGTGCCAAATGCAGCTTTTCCTCCTGAAATGACCAGAATATGAAATAAATTAATAAAATCAAATAAATTAATAAATAAAAAAAAAGAAAAATTGTTAAAAAAAATATTTTTGCCTTCTATAAGTAAGACATAATAGGCACAGACTTAAAAAAATTAAATAAAATACACCTTTTCAACACTGCTTCTATTATTGCTACTGACACAGCTTTTACACTGACGTTAACTTTTACTCAACAGCTGATCAACCCCTGCTGTCGATCTCGCTTGGCGACAGGCGACAGCTCGCCGATAAGGACAGGAGAGCTGATGAAATTCTCAGGCTACGTTTGCATGACAGCATTTCAGCTGAAAATGGAAAAGTTTTTCCAGGGATTTTGAAAAAGTTCTGAGTTTATATGACAATGTTTTTGAAATGTATCGTCATACCTGAAGATCCACAGAAATGACTTAAAACTCTGAAAACTGAGATTATCCATCCTTCCTGGCCGGCTGGTGTTGACAGGTGAACACAGAATAACATTGATGATCTTGGGTCCATTGGGCATTAAGTGAACACTTGGTTCTGGAGTTGATGTGTTGAAAGCAGGAAAACGAGCAAATATAAGGAACTGATTGCTGGAAAAGTTAAAGTTGGTTCTGATGGAAAGGTTTCTGAACAGACAGCTGTTTTAAGCTTTTTTGGTATAAAAAAAAAAAGAAGGGGGGGCGGGGCTTCACAATATACTACAATATAAATGACCTGGTTGATCAGTGTAAATTCAATAATGGGTGGGTCTCATAATCGGCCTGGCCTTCAGACGACACGATGAATAAACTGTTCTTACCTCTGGACCCTCCCGTTTCTGTTTCGCCGATGATTTTAAAATTGAATAGATAAGTAGCGCTAGCGGAATAGCAACCTTAGGTTGTTGGTATTTCCAGAGGACAAAAAGATTCTAGCTAAAAGGAGCAAATATCCTGAACTGGTGCAAGATTTAAATCTCAAAAAGAAAAAAAGATAAAGCGTTTAGTCTTCATGTTTATCTTTGACTGTTGCTCGGCTACAGAAAAATGTTCGGTAAAGGAGTGGTGATAAGAGTCAGGCCTCCACCAACTACCGACAACTGTGATCGTTCGGGGATTAGAACCATCCGAAAACATTTTATGGAAAGCTAAAATCACAACCCCAACCTGAGGCTAAAGATAGTCATCAACTTTTCTTCATTATAACTAACTTTATTGATGAACTGATGAACTTTAAAACGATAACTTCAACTTAAACTGATAAGTAAGAATCCAAACTACTTCTTTTAGATTACTAGTTGAAGTAATTTCTTTAAATTGATCAACAATTGTATTTTTCCTATTTTTTTTGGGATTACTCCCCAAACACATGGAAAACAGAAATTCAAGCTTCACATCGTTTAACCTTCACAAAACTAAAATATGAAACAGTAAATACATATTTGTTTATTACTTGTGCCTGATTCTGACATTATCTCATTCCTGCAGTGTTTCGATGCAAGTAAAAAAGAGAATTATAAAAAATATTATATTATAATAATACACATATATAATAATAATAATTAGATAAAAAGAAAATTAGATATGAATATCTACAATTAAGCTGAAATCTGGTGTTTGGACCCTTCATCAACCATATTCACTGTGTGGTAACAAAAAAAGACTATTTTCTTTTTATTATTATATACTTTTACTTTGACATGCTGTACATTCCACATCAAAGAATATCAAAAATAATAAAACCGTTGTAAGGAGGTCTTGGGCTTTTGACTGATCTTTATTATCTTGTGGAATTCCCTCAGAGTTATGTCAGAATGAATCCTGGTGCTGATCCACTGTTGTTTTTATTAATCCATGTTACTATCCGTGCAGCATTTATCCGTCATGTGTCCCGAACGTCTTCTCTATGGAATGAACACGTGGCTTCCCAGCATTCCCAGCATGCACTGGACATCAACGTCACGTCAGAAAGACGTCGGCCTTCTCGGACCGACATCGGAATTTAATTATCAAAAGAAAATTGGATCTATGCCAAGACTCAATGCTTGGCTTGACACGACCCCCCCCCACAACGTTCAACAGATGTTTCAGCTTAGTTTCTTCCTCCTTACACCGAACAAACCATCAACCGTGTGTGTGTTGTGAGGATATGAACAATATCACCTTTAACAGATGTTGGATTTTGGTTGCTTTACTTCAACATCTCAGCAGCTAACACACCAACATCAGGTGTCGTCATCGTTTAATGTCAGAGTGATGTTGGAGCTTAAAACTTACAGACCAGCAAAAACCAGTACACCATACAGTACCTGTATGATAAAAAAAAACCAGCAGAGAAACCTGGTTTAAATGTTGGAATATTCTCTTTCATGTCTTTACCCTTGTGAAATTGAACATGAGTCATGGTAACCTATAGGATGTAAAGAACTCCACAGGCTCATCCTCGTGGTGGATCGATTGATATACAGGGTGTGTGTGTGTGTGTGTGTGTGTACGCGTGTAGATTGTCATTCATCCAGGTCATCTTCAAAGGTTAAATCAATAGAAATAATAAAATAAAGAAGTCCGGTTGCTCGGATTCAATCTTTGAGGATTTATGCGTGGTTTCTCTGTGGGATTTTATACATAATAAATACTATATGTAATTATGGGAACCTAAGACTTTGGTTAACCCTTCAAAAGCACCGAAAACAACAACAAAAAGAGTGTAAAAGTGTGAAAGCATGGAGCATCAAAAGTGACACACGCACACACACACACACACACACACAGAATAAGCGGTCATTGAGAAGTGAGACTGGTGTGAAAATGGTGAGTGAAATTGAGTGATCTGCATTTTCATGATAAACTGCTTATCTATGTTTGTTCTTTTCTTTCTTTTTTTATTCTTTAATTTCAGTCAGAATAGTCTTTTGTGCCACCCTCGGAGACACCGGGCGGTCCAAATTCTATCAAATATATGCCCCTTGGCCGTTCTGAATGCTACTGACCAGCGCTGTGTCAAAAAACGGTTAATCGCTTGCAGAATTTTTTTTTTTAATTTCCCACTCTTCTGCATGTGACATCGCCCTTTTATTTCAAAAGCCGGAACTAAACTCACTTTCTCGGGTTCAACCCAACCGTCAGCGAGACCATGAGCTGCCGCAATCTCACCGAGCAAGCACCGACGCCATTGGGAAACTGACCCCCTGCCTCTCTATGTACATATGTACATGAAATCAATAAAGCGATATATTATTTATACACTGAAGAGTAGAGTACGGAAGAAAAATCTATGAAACCTCAATAGAGATTTTATCTATCCTTAGCAGCGAGGGTCTAACTTATAAAAGATGCATTGCACTCACATTCCATATGCATGGACTGTGAGAAATAACACAAAATAAATAATAGATGTATAAGCTACAACGCTGCCAGTTGTCCGCTCTCAGGTAGATACGGAATAGTCAATAGAGATCTATTTACAAAAGGAGTATTTGTACTAAGAGATTATTGATATCAAGTCATTATATTGAGACGTGGCCATAAAAAAATGATTTCATCATTTTAAATAGCAAATATGGACGCTATATTCAAAAAAATAGGAAATATCCCGATGTGAAAGTGTCATCAGGGAGTCCGGATGTCTCAAACTGTGGAATAACGAGTAGGAAGTAGAGACTGCCACAGAGGGGCATCAACTATACTGATTGTTTTGAAGGCAAAGTGGCAGCAATCTCAGTTAATATGAGTCCTGGTTCCGGTGAACAAAAGTGTAAAAAGGAATAAAAAGGTTATCATTCTGCTCTGTATTAATATGACAGGAAAAGGTCGAGAGCTAGCTCATATGATGGGGAGATGGAAAGTAGATACACTATGTATACAATAGACCAGGTGGAAAGGCAGCAAGGCTAGAAGCATTGGAAGAGGGTACTTTTCTATCATGGAGTTGATGGGAGGAGTAATAAGAGTAGGAGTGATCCTGAGGGAGGAGTACTGTGGCGACCCCTAAATGGAACAGCCGAAAGAAGAAGAAGAAGGAGAAGAAGAAGTCTTTAACATGTGATCAGATGCTTTTGTGACATGCAACTTGATGGTTTTAAATTCTTTGAGATGCCACTTGATGTATTTGATGTCTTTGTGACATCTGAATATCCCATATTTGTATTGAGATTTGCTACGTTGCCACGGATACAGCTTTAGCTTCATGAAAGAATTATCATTGGGGGGTTTTTTTTGTTACAATTTTTGCAAAGTCCATTATGGTGTGCACTTAGAATAATTAGAAATTATTCAATCATCGTAATTGTTGTGACTGCTTCCCTCCTGCTCAAATGGCAAAATAGCCCCAAATGTGAGGTTGTGTGACCAAAACCAATTAATAAAACCAGGATGGAATTTGAATAACTATTTTTCTCTCTTTCCTTGCTGTGAGCTCAATCACTTCAAATAATCCTTGTTTATGATAATGCCATTCGTCCCCCCTCAGTAGTTTGTCAACATCATAAGTTTTTTGTCGACTCCGTCATCGTGATTGAGCACTTAAGAACCGCCCATATCCTTTTAGATTGATTGAATGGAAATGAAACACTTTGGGTCTGTCTGAGTTGACACAAATGTGGTTATGAAGTGAAAAATGCCAATTTTTTTGAAAAATTGTTCAATTAAAACTGTTTTCCTCACATGAATGCATGTGGAGACATTTGTTTACAAAGACTGCATATCCATTTCTAATTAATGTAGTGTTCAAAATCTAAGATATCAGGTTCTAAACATGTTTTGTCATTTATTTCAAGAATCAGTGAGTCATTAATTCATTATTTTTGAGATAGTCATGATTTTGGAGATAGAGTCATCATTTTTGGTTAATTAAGTAGTCATTATAGTTAGTTACAGGAAAGGCACGTGCCCGTTTCTCACAACCTGGTGGAAATTGGCATCCAATTCCACAAGAGTCCACTAGGGGACGCCATAATGACTCTTCATATTAAACATTATATATTCTTCAAACAAAACAGTAGATAGTACGGTAAGTTTATTATAAATTTTCTCCTATGAAGGATATTTCAAAAGATGCACTTCTGCCACCGTAGACCAGTTCCTCCGTACATGTTTTCTGATGAATAATTGATTTATTTTTGTTTCATTTAAGTTTTTCAGATTTAATACTGATAGGTTGTAGAGCGCTGGCTTTTGGGAGGAGCGAAAAAGGCGGAAATAATGTTGCCTTCAGGTACCCCTTGTAAATTTTATTCCCAAGCTTCCAGTCTCCGTACAGAAAGAGCTGCAGTCATGCGTGTGGAACCAGAAATCCACATGCGTCATTGCTAGAGCAGCAAATAAGTGGCTAAAGTAGTTATATGACTTATTTGTTCAATTAGCTGAATTCCATCTCCACTCCAGTAAATCTGGAACCCCACCTCACCGTCTTAATCTTTTTTACTTCAAATACAACCCGGACACCCATAAACCTTTTTGCACAATGGATAAAATCATATTTGTATTGCACTTAATTATTTTTAATTTTGTTGTTAATTGTTCTTCAAAAGTGGTTGTATGCTTTATTTTATGTTTATTTATAAAACAAAACAAAAAAAGATGGCATTAGTGAACACAAATTTGAGCAAGTGGCACAATATTTTGTAAATGAACTAAAAGTATTGATTAAACCCGTCACAAGAAAGTGTGATGAGTTTCATGAATGCCATTTCACTTTCAATTGTTTATTGTGTCATGAATTGTAGATACCTGTCCTTCAGCAACAAAAGCAGGGTTTCAATATGTTTAAGCAAATTTAAGTGCTTTGAAGAAGGCATTAAGAAAATGAAATGTGGAACCCATTTCATGTTAATTCTGGCTTAAAAAAAGAATTTCCAATAGGTCAGTTATTTGCAAAATATATTAATTTACACACATTACTATATGTGCACAATATTATGATTAATAACGATAAACTCAAAGGAAATATGTAAATGGTCAAGGATAATGTAGCATTAAATGGAAGTTATCATCAAAAAGACATCGGGCGTAAATTTTCATCCTAAATCCGTGTATATTATATACTTTTTAAGACGTTATTCAGATTAACTTTACACGTTTACAAGTCAACTCGCACGAGCTGAATAAGATCGAGGATTGCAAAAACAGAAAACGAAAAAAAACAAACTCGAACGAACTAAACTAAAGTCTCCATATTTCCGACAGTACTTGAAAGCACCATAAAAGGTACAAGTATAAGCCTCCGCGGACGTCAGTTTCAACCGCGCGCTCAGAGCTGTAGACTCTACCTGCGATCAGTCACTGAGAAACAGACTCTGGTGTGTTTAGGATTGTCCACTGCTCTTCCTCATCTTTTGACGTATCTGCGGGCCAGATTTAAAACAAGGATCCCCAACAAAAGAAGAAGAAGAAGAAGAAGAAGAAGAAGAAGTGACTTCATAAGGATGGAACCGGCTGCTCTCTTGCTGAAGACTTTGGTGTTTGCCGGGACGCTTCTCCAAGGTGAGCCTTGCTCATAGGTTACCGCATAGGCGGCCATGTGTGTTTACACAGCAGTTAATATTCTGTAGCCATGTTATCTGCAGGATGAGGCAGTGACACAGTTGTTCAGTGACAGGAGAAAAGAGTTCAGGCGTGGAAATATCCATGAGGCAATCCCAATAAATGGAACTGAATCTCGCTTAATTAAACTTGGAGCGGAGGCGCAGCTCGACTGAGTCGTCATAAAGGATCGTTTTGATGCACCCAGAAGAATGGAGACGTTAGTTTGAGAGGATTGGTCAACTCCTGTCTGTGAATAAAATGGTTTGAGTAAACTGAATACAGGTGGGTTTCAAGTCAAGCCTCCCGGGCAAGTGATCCTAATAAAAGGCACCTCCCTGCACAAACACCCCCCCACCACCACACACACACACACACACACACACACACACACACACACCGCCTAAGCCTGTCATGGAGCTGGTTTTGGACCCTTGGGGTGAAATGTAGTCCCTGCTATCAGATCGTATGTTTATTATTTGGGAGGTGGTTGTTGACATTACGTCGTAATCCAAGCTTGTGTTTATTACCATGCGCGCAGGTAATAACACTGTCATACACACTGACACAGCTTCTGTAGTTCGACTCTTCAGTCCCTACATTTTATCTAGATGCTTTGGTTTGACTTTTTAATAATGAAGGGAGAAAAAAATAGATAGAGATTTGAACTCATTTGTGTCTGGGTAGAGTAAAGAAACAGATAAAGTTATTTGATGTTAATGATGTGAACAGATTTGTGACATGTAACTTAACTACTGACTATTGCGGTGAAAATAGCCACGTTGCCACGGTTACAGCTTGAACCTAACGAGATTGCATTAATGCAAGTTTTCTGGAAATCTTTCTGTGAATTTCACATTTTGAATTTTTTTCACATCAACGACTCTAGTGAACGGATTTTTCTTGGTGAAAAAAAACCAAGGGCTGTGCTGTGAAATATTTCAAACACTTAGCGAACTATTAGCAGTGCTGGCACCGCTGACAGTGTCTTGTGTCACTTAAGGATAAGTCAAAATGAATGTTATTTTTTGTAGTCCTTATCTGTGTGTCGCGTCTGTGTCGCTGCTCTTTGTCAGAGTTGGCTGCAGGGCGGTAGGCCTGTCTGACTGGTGGCTGAGTGGGTGTGTGTAGATGGGGGTCATCGTTGGTCCACTCTCCACCCAACACTGCCGGGGGCACCATCTCCATCACTTGATGCTATCAGCCCCGTCTCTGGATCAGTGGTTTCACAGGAGGAGGGAGTGCATTTCATTCAAGATGAAATCCGTATTTTTCCTCTTCACCAGTGCAGTAGATGCTGAGGTGGAAGTCGGTTTACAGACAGCTTGATCTGTTGCATTCCTCACATCAAAGCAGGGGTGTGTGTGGGTGGGCGGGGGTGGGGGGGGGTGGGGGGGGGCATTTGATTTCAAAGGGACTTTCAGACTTACAAATTTGAAGTCACGGGAGGTTCACCAGGCTGACGTTGAGAGTGGTTAGGAGCCGGCACAGATAGTGGACAGAGCTAGATGTGGGTTTTTAGAAGACGAAGGTAAAGGGGAAGAGGGAAAACTGTATGGAAAGGTAATCCTTTGAATTTTGAAGGGAAATGTTGCTCGTATAATGAGGGTTACCAAGTATTTTTTTTACAATTCAGAAATAGCACCGATTCAGATTCTCTTGGCTGATTCTGATTTTCATAAAGTCTCACCTGCCACCATGAGCTCCTGGAAACATGGTATGCTCCTTGCAATGGTTCATTTTTAAGTGTTTGACTAAGTTTGGTTGTCCTGAACTTTTTCGGGGTTGTTCCTCCGTAGCTTATTTTGGTGCTAAAAATTGCGAGTTTTCTGTTTTCTTCATTCACGGTGAACCATCATGGGGCACATGATCGGTCCAACGATCAATCGGCCGGCTGACAGATCGACAGATTGCTTGTACAATGCAGGGGATCAGGGACTTTCCAGCGATATACCCTTGCAGTCAGGGGTGACAGCGTAGGCCTGGTTATCCATGTAGCCAGTTTGGCCTGACCAAACCCAGAATTTATCAGGACACTCTTTTTCTTTCTTGATCAGCTCTTCCAAAGAAATGACCCCCATCCTCCCAGAGAGCAATGGCAGTAAGGGTTAGTCACGATTACACCGAAGAGAGAGAGGGAGAGAAAGTGAGACAGGGAGGGGGGGGCAGAGTGATTGAAAGAGGGGGTATGTGGGTAAGGGACACGGAAATGCCAATTGATAGCTATTTATAATAGCTAAATTAGACGTTCTCGAAATCTCAAAAGCCTTGAGTTTTTCATATATATATATATATATATATATATATATATATATATAAAACTTTTGTTGAAACGTGTTTCTTACTATGAGCCACAAAAAATCTCTTTCCAGCTATGAAATGAACTCAACAGGAATTCAGCTATTTTGAATTTTGCATGAATTGCTTTGCGATTCAAGTCGTTTACTTTCACCAACTTGTCCGGGGGATTCGACCCGATCACCATCGAAACGTGGTCCAAATAATCGGCACATTAAGGATGGATCGATCCTGAACTTGAATACCCGTGACCAAGATGGTACGACAAGCCGGGATTACACAGCCGTCACAAAGTGCGGTCGTATCGTAACGCTCTATTGCGACATCACTCTTCTTTGTAATGTCATTTTTCCATTGTGACGTCGACGTAAAGTATTCAGTTGGAGTGATGGCGCCACCTGCTGGCCGCAGGGAGTAAATCTCAAGTAACAAATATCGTTTGAAAACTGTGAAAAGTTTGCTCTGGTTATGCAGTGTGTGTAAGGTATTAAAGGTCAGACCCGCGTTTACGTGCAGGACAGGCGTCTGGAAGAGATCAACGCTGCTACCAGCTTTAATCTTGTTTGATTTTCTTCATCCCTGAGATCATTGGCTGTGTCCTTTGGTCTCGCCGACCTGCTCCTTTAATACAGACTTCGACTCTTTACTGTTAATACCGCAGCCGACCCCGACTCTGCCTCTGTGACTCATATACAGCAAAATGCGAAGAAACCTCCCCGCGGCGATTCCTCGTCAAACAACAGACAGCTACATTTGTCAATAACAACCCTAGCTGTAGTGTTTGGAAATCCAAAATTAAATCCGGCCGGGACGACTTTTCTAACCTTAGGAAACACGTCGTCAATCACTAACTATATCTAAAAGCTGTGTATCTTGTTCGGTATGCTAAAAAGCCCAAACCCCCTGCAGCAGCTAAACTCATGTTAGTATATTTGCAGACCGTGCTGCACTTGTTCTTGGAAAGTCGTCAATGTAAACAGACTATGTAAATTGTTTGGTCCGTAAAGACGCCACGTCAATCATTATCATGTAAATCGAACAAAAACCTATCGTTGGATTAGTTGCTTTTCGAGCTAACAAGGCTAACCGGGCTTTTTTCACTGTCTGGGATGTTAGCTTAGCATTATGTTAGCCAACATTCAGCCTCAAATCTACACCCACCCACTGACTTAAACTGAAAATTACCTACCAGAATGCTATTTAGCGTGTTTTGACTTGCATTTGATATTTTTAGTATAGTTTATGTTTGCGGAAAGCACGGAAAAACGGACGACATCATCGTTTAAGATAAAACTAAGCAAATTGGTGCTTCCTCTTCTTTGGATAAGGCAGTCTAGACACTAAAACGCCATATTGTTGAGAACTCTACTGTGCTATACTGTTGTTATTAGTAGTCTTTTGGAATTTTATTCATATTTAAATTTGATTAATTAGACTTCTAGTGCCGGTCCCAGGCCCGGATAAATGGGGAGGGTTGTGTCAGGGACGGCATCTGAAGTAAAAACCTATGCCAAATCAATACGGGGAACAAGGGGTTCTTCTGTGGCGCCCCCTGAAGGGAATAGTCCAAAGAAGAAGTAGAAGAAGAGTCTGCTAATATTCAAATACCATCACTGGTTCAGACGATCCTGAAACGGAACAGCCAAAATAATTTAATGCTGAGAACCAATTTTGCTACGTTGTACATCTTGTATGATTGTATGACAAATAAAAGCTGCTTATTCTACTCAAAGAATACACAAAAAAAAAAAGAGAAAGAATTCTGCTAATATTCAATCATATTATTTGATTTAGTGCAGTTTTTCCAGTTTGAGGAAATGTGCAGAGTGTTCTTCTGGAATAATACATTTTATTTATGGGTGCCTTTCAGGACACTTAAGTTCGCCTTACAAATACACTATATTAGTATTTAGTGTATTATAGTTTGGACTATTAGAATGAGTATTAAGCTCTAATATGAAGACAGCTATTCAAGCTTTGAGTAAAAGTGTAAAAGAGGGTTTAGAGTTTGATCCTGTCTCTGTTGTAGGATGTTATCAGTAGAAATAAGCACCATAAAGAACCGTGCTCTGCTTGAGGAGTCAGACTATCCACTGTGAGTGATTACGTAATCTTTCATGCATTTGATTGGTCAGTAGGTATTGCTTTTATGAGTTTTGATCTCTGAGGAGCTCAGGACTGTGCAAACATCACTTACCATAGTGATGCACCTCTGCAAGAACCAGCTCTGAAACCCAGACTAAACCCTGAAGTAACCTCATTAAACACAAATCCTGCATCGTAGTCCACGCCTCAGGATACACTTATGCATCAACAGAATTCACTGCGTCGGCCAATCCCGCCGCACACTCATGGAAACACACATTCTTGGTTAGATTAAAGTCATATGTCAACTCTTGACCTTGGGATGGATCCAAATATAGACAGATTGATTGTCGCCATGGTAACAGTCTAGAATGGTAACTTGTTCCATACTAATATCAAGCATTGTGCAGTGTATTGTTTGGAATAAGCATTGAAAGTTCTGCTCCAGCTGGATTTCCTGGACCCTGCTTCATTCTTTCGGCTCGCTTTTCCTTGTTTAAATCTAAGGTGCTATGGTAATCAGTATTCAATAATAAGGACATGAAATCTTTATGAGAGGGCTATTGTTTCACCCTGCCTTGTGCCGGTCTACTGTATCCTTTATTTTTCTTTAATCTGGACGGTACTGCTATGTATTTGTGTCCTGAATGGGGAGCTTCGAAAAAAAAAGAAAGGTGTACATGTTTCTGTTTTTCAGAACGATTACCGACAAACACAAAGAAGAGGAAAGGAGTAAGAAATAGTAACCAAAACCTCAATTCATTCATACTACAAAGGATTGGAATAAGTATTTCCTGTTGGTCTCAGGCAGCGAGGTAGAAAGGTGTGGTGTGTGTGACTAATGACAAAAGCTGTTTGCTCAGAGCAGCGGTAGCTAAGAGTTACATGTGGTTTATGGTTTCAGCCGTGTTTATGCTCTTTCTGACGGTTGCAATTTTCCAATAGAAAACCATCTAGCAGTGCCGTTCCAGACAAACACCTGCGTCTGCTTCTGAGAAACAGCGAGAAAACTCTCCATCTTGGCTTAATCTGACTTTTCTTTTTACTACCGTCAGTCTGTGAAGGTGCGTTTAACATAGCGAAGCTTAACGTCACGTTAAACAACCGATAAGTTGAAGTCAGAATAAAATGTGGGAATGGACAGGAATTAGAATCAATACTCAGAAATGAACCGTCTCCATATTTTAAAGAACTCCAGTATTTACTATGTGCAGTTTCACTGATTACATACATACAGGCAGGAGATCGATGAGGGGAGTGTAGAAATCCAGTGATCCGGTGCTTCAGACACACATCACCCGAGTGATTTGTTAAATAGTCTGACTCAAATGACCTGTGGTAGAGATGTGGAGAGGTCGGTCGGTCGGTCTCTCTGTGTGTGTGTGTGCGTGTGCGTGCGTGTGTGAGAGGTGTTGTCCAGCGTACTGGTGTCATTCTCTAACATCCACCTCTCCTCCACCACTGGACTAGAAATGCATTATAAAAATGTTTTCATCCACATCCCCTCCCTGGCTCTATAGATTACCAAGACCCTTTTATCATGATGGTGATTATTATTATTAATTATGTATTATTTTATTGATTCATTATTATTGTAAAACGGTCCGTTACCTGGTCCTTTGGTGTGGCGCTGTGATCATTTCTCGCAGAACTCCGCCCCCGCCTCATTACCTCACTTACAAGCGGTTTAGGTTGCTAAACCGAAGGGTCCGTAATTTAGAAAAAACACGAGGTTAATACTGCTGACAATTCGGGCAGCCAGACAGGGTAAAGGATCGCTCTTTATTACTCTTGCTCTTTATTTACTTAAGATTTAGCTTTAGCTCGGGGGGACAGGGGGGCTAGAAGTGCTCCATTTGTCCTAACATGTACTCCAGTGTCTTTTTCTGGAGGGAAAATACCTTCGTGGGAGAGGGCGCTGTTCAGGGAGGGGTTGGAAATGTGAAAACATAGGGGAGGGGGGCGCTGCTGCTGCTGCTGCCTTGAAGTACGTTCATTCAAGACCCCCAGTAGCCAATGGCACAAAGGTCACAATCTGTTTGAAGCCCCACCTTAATCTTCCTTTCAGATGGCTGAGTTTGATCTTTTATTCAGGGATCCAACAGCCCACCCGACCCCTGTGCCTCTTCATACGCACCGCATTAAAAAAAAAAATCACATAACTCAGAACTATTGTCATGTGACAGGGGTCAAAGGTTTATGAGGTTGCTGTATGTCTTAAGGAACATTCTGTCACTGATTTATTTTTTTTTCCCCCCATACTGTAAATAACAAAGTGGTCTAGCTTAATGAGGGTGTGCAATATCTGCCGGCCGTTAAACGCCCCCCCGTTGTCTTTAAAAAACACTCAAAATCGCAGTTTTTGGGTCACGGATGTTAAATCAAATACTCTTTTCTAGCCCCCCCTCTAGAGTTTCACTAGGGTGACCTTCACACCGCGGGGGAGTTTGGGAAACACCGTACTTCTTCGTACTGGAGTTGTTGCACAAGGGTTTTTCGCACTGTGACTCAAGCTCTTTCAGTATATATTTTTTTTTCACCAGTAGATTGTGGCCTCATGTCTGCACCAATACACATCCCAAGAGTTGGTAACCACCTCAGTCCTTTCTGATTCTGCAACAAAAATAGCTTCTTTTTTTTGTCTTGACCTCAGCAGGGTGATGACACATCAAAGGTGGGAACTCACTCAACGTATTGCTGTTGTCACACAGCTTCCTCATGACCAAGTATCGCTTTTATCCTCCGCCCTTCCTTTCTGTCATCAGTATAAATTCAGTATGTGAGCAGTATATGCTCACATACTGGTGACTTCGATGAGGCTGGAGTTTTTTCAAGGGATTCTGCTCCTTCAGCATCCATGAATGTCTTTACTTTTCAACAAGCCCGGATCACGTGATCACATAACCGCTGTGTGTCTCGGCTCACTGCAACTCTACACAGAGACTTAGGGAATTATGACTTTTTAAAAAAAATGAAAGCGGCAGCGGTTTCCCTTGAAAGATTATTATAAATTTGTGATTGATCAGCAGATTTTTGCGCGTCCTGATCTGGACAAACGTAATACTAGGCGTCAAATTTCACAAAAGAACATTTTTTTATCCGTGACACAGTGCCATGTTGATGGTTGGTGCTGATGCAGGTGCTGTTTTCTTTCACAAGAGTCAGAGTACCTTTCAATGGAGGTTGAGAGCGTGAATACGATTTCAGTTCCCAAAACGGCGTTGATTTCATCTCATCTCATCTTTCCTTTTGCTTTTGCGTTTTCTGTGATGCCTACAGCAGTAACAGATCATAAGGAGCGATTCATTCTCGCTGTAATTTCACCCTTTCGGAACACAGTGACTGGAGAGATGAGTGTTTTGGCAATGACTTCATGCATTGTTGTCTTACAGCTAAATCTCTATCAGATGGAGGACCCTAGCAGAAAACCTGATGGTTCTGTTATCTGTGTCAGTTCAGGGTCCTTGAAAATACCACAATGCATTAAATATCCATTGCTGCTGTCAGGCTGCAGACATATGTGGGTTACAGTACATTCCTCTTCACCGCTGTTTACAGAACACTTTCATTCGTCATTGGTGATGCTCACATTGTTATCTTTATAGTTATTGGGATATTTCATGGTATGAACGCGCATTTAGCCGAGAGGAGACGTTCTCCTCCTCGGACCCGTAAGCCCAATGTTTTTTTGTGCACAAACTGTTTGCTCGGAGCTCTCTTGTGTTTGTGGTTTTTTATAAACTGACTTCTCTGGTTTACCATATATTGCTATTGACCCTTGACTCCATTAGTGCAGGCTGCTTCACTTTGACTTGGCAGTATGTGATGTTTGGAAGTGTCCTGAAGACAAACAAATATGCACATTAATCATCCACCTGACACCCTGATGAACTGATTCTTATCTCTGATTTAGAGATTTGTCCCCAAAGGCTATATTAGCTTTGAAATTACATTCAGCAGTGCAACCGTTCCAGGGTTTCTTGATGTATGTATTTAATTGTTTAAATACATACATACATTGTTTGTTTGGCCAATTCCAGGAACTTAACATTTTCCCATGCCACTGCATCAAGTACTGTGACAGAGTCAAGCACCAAAACATAAAGCTGTTATAAACATGACTGGACGGGAGAAACTCTCCAGAGGAGACGAAAGCCGCTTTCAGGCGGCTCTTACAAGGCAAACATAACTCCAGCACATAGTTGTAAGAAGTCTAACAGGGGGGTCTGTGTTGTTCCACCTCGCTGATGGCATCGGCGGCAGTCACAGCATCGAATCGGACATCGGTGTTGACAAGTTGGGAGGACAGGATGGGCATGTTATGTTTCCAGCAACAGATAAGTAGTTAGCAGCTACCTCAAGATCTAAATCTACCATTGTTGCCTCTAGACTGGAGAGACAGTACCAGGTCCATTATCTCCCTACCCTCTGCGCAGTGAACGGGATCAGATGCCATCTAACAGAGGTGTATTGTTTTTTTGCCACGACAGAACCTATCATCACAAACGTGAAGAATTTACAACAAAGTGGCTGACGCGGTGTTTCGCACAGAAGACCTTTTAAACTCCAGGGGTAGACTAATAAAAGAAAAACTTTCCACAATCCATCTTGAAAATATAAAACATGGGGATTAGACCTCCCAGTCCCTCCAGTCACGCTGAGATGTGTATCTAATTTTGGAACCTCACAACTGGCTTGTGTGTGAGCTAATGTGCTGGGCTTTCCCTTCTCTAGGGGGGGGGGGGCGAAGAGAGCGAGAGAGAGAGAGAGAGAGGGGAGTTTCAACACCACTGATAACAGCTGCAATACTATGAATATGATAGATAACTGTACACAGCATACAACTACATGAGCAAGTATACTACTATATTAATACTAATTCAAAAAGTGATGTAAAGTGATGTCATCACCATAAACTGATGTATTCATAAAGGGCGGTTGTTGCCGTAAAGTGTAAAGTGTTGTAAATTTACCATAAAATGACAAATGGCTTGGTCAACAATTTTTTTAAATAGCAAAAATTCAATAAAAAATACGACTTATAAAATTCTTTCATAATGAAATTTTGTATTTTATGGGAATTGGTTCATTATAATTAGATTAGCTCAACTGTTTGAGTCACATAATTCTGTTTAGTAAGTCCTCACTTTTTTTAATATGCCAAAAAAAATCTGAATAAGACTCTCAATAGCATTGGTCACTTTGACTTGGTGTCCCACAGGGCGGTGTCCTAGGCCCCCTTACGGTTTAAAACGTACATGCGGCCACTGGGTCATATTATAGACATTAAAGGTTTAAAACATGCTTGAAGATGGATTCACTGATTGTTTTTCATTGTTTTGTGTTTTTAGGGGGGAATTTGAGTATTGAAAGAGGAAAATTGTATAGACTCTGGAGTCTACGTAGTAGGAGCATATATATAGTACATAATATTACCTTTGGTGTGTATTTAGGATTCATTAACATGCATAATGAGATTGACCAGATAAATGGGACAGTACCTTTCATGCCCATTAAATGCTCCAGCCTTTCTGATAGGATGTGATGGTCACTGGTGTGGAATGCGGCACTGACACCTAACAAGATCAGTGCGGAGTCTCCAGCCAGATGCCATTAGAAGGTTGTTTGTAACCCATGCTGTCTATGCGCTGCACTCCAAAGACCAAATGGAAAGCCTCAAATACACTGTTATGTAAGAAAAGCTCTAAGTAAGAGAAAAGGAATACTGATATGGCTTTTTATAAATGGGTTTAATTGAGGGTGCTTTAATGGACTGTGGTACACGATCCGTTACCATAGAGGGATTGATTATAGCTGGTTAGAGATGTAATTAACTGTAAAAGGTTGATGGTGTAAACAAGAAAATGATTAGTTTGTGAAGGTCAGTGAGGGAAAAGTAGACGCGTATCTTTTTCTCACATCTGTTTGTTTGATTTCAGCAGCTCATAAAATCATGACTATATCGAGGCTCATAGAAATGCAAGGCTCAACAGAGGTCTAATAGCCTCTCAGCCAGACCCAGCGGAACAGAAACCTGGGATTGTTCTTATTTTCTTCTATTAGTGCTGAGTAATAGGCTGCTCTGGCATCGCAGAGATCAATCCTCTGTAGTTTAAGAATATCTCGCTAGATCAAATAAGACTCTATTCAGTCTGATGGAATGAGGCAATGGAGTGTCTGCGAAGTGTCATTTACACACACATACAACTAATCACATAAGGCAGCATGACTCATGTGCAACGCACTCGTCTCAAGACAGCCCTGTAGTGTGTGTCATGTTCACTGTCTCCTTGTAATAATGGTACGGTGAAAGTCATTTGACAGGCCCACAGCAGTGTGACTGCATCAAAATGAGAAGTTAACTCTGTGCTTTTGCTCCAATCTCAGCAGGAGAGCTGAAGCTTTGTTCAATGCGCAGGAAGTCCACCTTTCCAAGAATAAACTCTGTGGGGAAATGCTTTAGGAATGAGGCGGCGGTGATTGAAAGCATGCTTGTGCATTCTCATTTATTGACTCAGATGATGAGGGGAAGAGGGGTCAGACAATGTCTTATATGCAGTTATTTTCATACTTACCGGTAAAGATCTCTTGTAGCGTCGGAAAGAACTACTCCTGCTTACAGAAGGAAGGCTCACTGTTATCCACCAGGCTCAAGAAGACACCCTAAAAACAAAATGATCAGTGAGTAATTCTTAATCACCTATTAAGGAATATCATACCACAGTAGTAGAGAATTCCAAGAAAGATTGAAAACAGACAGTTGGCCGAACATTTATAGACAAAAAGTGAAAGTAAGCACGTAATAAAACTTCAGCACTAAAGCAGTGTGAAAGAAACATCTGGTTTCCATCAGTCTACAATGTTTTGGCCCGATGACGGTCATGCTTTGAAGAATCCCCAAGCCTCCCGCCCTCCCTGCTACTGCTACTGGAGATATTTTTAGGTGTAACACGGATTGGCTCTTCTGTTAGAAATGACTAAATTAGCTCAGGGAAATCTACTGACTGATTTCTAGTAAGTGGATCTTATGATGATGTGGCTCGAATCATAATCCCCATTATTTTGATCAGCATTGGATCAATCAGCTCAGTTATCCACTGATCTCTGTGGTACATTTACGCCGCCTTCGTTCTGCTTGATCATAGGTCAGAGGTTGTAGCAAACTACTCCACAGTCGTGAGATCCCTCGCTTAGAGTTTTGCAAACAGTTTAGGTAAAAGTCATCATGCCAGGGCATCACAAAGCTTTCGTCCTGTCTATAGACCATTTTCCTGAGCATTCCTCAATCAATTTCTTTATTTATTGATAATTTCTGTGCGACCACACAAAGTTCTCACATTGTGCGGCCGCTGGTTCTGTGAATGTGTGAACGATTAGGCTTGTGAACGGATGAGTTATGTTTGAAATAAGTCTTCTGTGTGCAGAAACACAATTAGATCATGTCGATAAGAAGCTAGTTCTACGCAATAGAGAGAGAGAGAGAGAGAGAGAAAGGCTCTGTGAGATAAGCTTTAAATAAAAGATGTAATAAATGCATTTAAGACATTCTGCTCACATTGTAGTTGTCGGCTGCTAGCAGAGAGAAACAACGGATCAGACTGGGTTCCATGCGTTTCCTATCATAGACTAGGAAAGATATTTATCAATAAGAAGAATTCTGTTTTTTTGCCTTATAGTCTGGGGTGGAGCTGAACCTTGAATATTTGATACTCAGGGCTGAAGTGGATAGTGAGAAGATAATATGACGAGACTCCGACCACCACAGCGTATATTATATTTGTAGGAAAAAGATTTCCAGTCACCTGAAGCACTTTATTTTGGCTGGATGATTGAGTGGGACAAGGTTTCTACCTGGTGTAGTCTGAGAAAAGTTTTTGTTTAAAAGCTGTGAACAAACGTAAAATTCAATTTTTACTTTCCATTAAAGAAAAGTTAGAGAAAAGTTGGAAACTAGCAATATAACTTGCATTTTGCTGTGTGCCCCTCCGTGCCCACCGGAATACAAAGCAATTCGGTTTCATTCTTTATTCAAGAGTAAAAACACGCATTCTTTCCATCGATTAGCCATTGTCAAACCGAATAGTGAAAACATAAATCAATTGCCATAAAAGAAATTATAATTGAGCGTAGACTCTCGTAATCACAGTTAATTATTGTAGCCTTAGTTGCACTTAGCCGAGAGTGGCCCCCTTTGAAGAACAAGAGAAAAAGCCTCTATTTCCTCTGAGATAAATGAGGTCTGAAGGTGTACCGTTCAGCTTTGTTGTCCTCTCTGGAGATTTCATATGCCTTCAAGTACAGCCAGCGTTTGCCGCCTCGTGTGCCTCACATCGCAGCAAAATGATCTTGGAAGCTGCAAAACATAATGGGAACATTCCACAGAAGAGTTCTGCATTCAGCCTCTTAATCCTTCAGTTGAAGAATGAGGAATTACTGGTCTCAAGACAACCATTGATCCCGAAGGCATCCAATTTCCCCACTGACTAGGCAACATGGATGTATTTACAGTGTTCAAGGAGTCTGGCCCACTGTCGTAGAGCGGCGAACGAAGTGAACGTAAGCCAGATGTCTAAAGAAGTCCACAGAAGACAGCAACACAATGAAAAGATCTACGCTTAAAGTTCATAGTGTACTCCCGACACATGACTTTAAACTCCTGGACTAGCCCAGGCTCCCTGTAAGCTAAACACTCTGGACGTGGATGTTTATGAACCCGAGTAGGCCTGATATTTGAGTAGAGTAGTCGTAGTAGTACTATTTGGACTGTTGTTTGACCCGACCCTCCTGTGAGGTCAGGTCAGCCAAGTCTAAGCTAAGCTCAAAGACAAGCTACGCGATCCACCACCTAACCATCACCACATTACACAAATAGAAGAAGAAGAAGCCTTTATTGGTCGCATTCAAGCACACAGGTAGTACTAGCATTCAACTTACCTCTCTCTGATTCTAGTTTCAGAATCTGGTTTTGTCTCGGAAACGTAAAGAAGCCATCTAAGCTGAAGAGTTGTCAGTTATCATTATTCTTTACAAGGCATGATAATAACTGGCTTTACAAGAAAAGAAAAAGACCAGACCACTCTTTGATAATTTGATTTCTCTATGACGTGGTCATCTCCTCTGTTACTTCCTTGGGCCTTTATTTCGCAATACTTTATCCCTACAAAAGCAGGTTTTCAGTGCTTTTTTTTCTGACAGGGAAGCATTTCTCTGCATTCCAGAGGATTGAGTTACACAGTGTCTATGTCGGTAGGGTAAAAACACCCCTGCAGTAGGGGACAGAGGGCACAGCGCTGCGTTTTGGACTACTACTGTGCAAGCAGCGAGGTGTGTGTTGCAACTTCTGCCTCGCTGACGGAGCCCTGGCTGACAGCATGGGCATTAGAGAAGACAGGAAAGTGGGTCATGTTGACATTGTTTGCTGCTTTTAATTGGTATGTTCCAGTGGCTTCACAAAGACGCCATTCATCTCATGTATTCCCCCGAAGGCTCTTAATGCTTGATGAAAGCACTACAGTTGTAGATCACCATGTTTCTGTTAAACCACTTCCAGCTTAAGTGTCTGCCACCTACCATGTCTCCAGCAGCTCCTGGATTCTTTTCAAGCCAAAAAAAACCCAAAACCACCGCTGGTGCTGTCACTCCCGTTTGTCGTAAAATGAACAGCCGACATGCTTTGGCTGATTTGAATGATGGGTCTAAACAACAGCTTATGGAACAACCTCATCGCCTCTTAATTAGGATATTCCCGTGAAGACGTGGCGAATACTTGCTGATTTCTTTTGTTGGGAATTATTAATATGTCTCGTTTTATAGCGAAAGGAAGAGACGTTGTGGGAATGTGTAATGCTGGTTAATTGAGCAGCTATTTATGAGGAGAAAATTGCCGTTTTGTGCTCCTTTTGTTTCGTCTTTTACAAGCTCTCCATGTGTGTTCAAATGAGTCACATCTAACGGAGCAGAATCTTAAAACAAAGGAAAGTAAGATTCACAGAGAGCCTATAGGATAGGGAGGAAAATGATATATGCAGTAGTAGTTTTAGTAAATAGGGTAGAAAACTGCCCCTCGTTGAGCGTTTTACCACAGCAAAGATAATGATAACCTCTGATACACAGCGTAGTTAACACTGGGATGAGATGGAGGCTGCTCTGTGTGTCTACTCATTTCCAAAGCCCATTAAGTCAATATTTCCCCTGTTTTAGAAAAAGCTGCTTCCTCATTGTGTAAAGTAATTTGGGCGAACCTGGGAATACAACATTTAGATGCACAAAAGCTACTAATGCTTGTCTGCAACGCCGCTATGGAGTTAAGAGAGTCTGATGAGAATTTAAAGTAGGGGGAACATTTGAAGGAGGAGCGTTAAAGTCCTGTTCATGTGCCGCAATGAAAGGAAAGCATAGTTTTCATCCTCCTTTAATTTGGCCTCTGGTTTAATGTGGTGGTAATAAAAAGTCTGCTTGTTGGCGCACGTGTCCGACATTTCAGGTTTTTTTAAGATGGCTTCGTTAAAGATTAAATACGTAACCTTTCTTCTTTAAATTGTCTAAAATGACAATGTGAGTGCTACATTTTTTTTCCTTGACTCGTGTTTTAATATCATACCTACTATTTCACTTCCAGAGAAATTTTCAAAATGTGCTCATTCTTGTGGCCAAATCTCACCAAAAGCAGGAGGAGACAGTCACAGAGTGAAAGAGAGTCTGCTGGGACTAGTTTTTTTTTATCTTGTGATTGCAGGGTAGGATTCTCAGACTTCCTTCCACAGTCCAAAACGTATAATATAGAAGAGTTGGTGACTCTTAACTGCTGTGGGTGTGAATGTGTGTGTGAACGGTTGTTTGTCTCTATTTGGTGGCACTGGGATGAAGTGGAGACCGTGTACCCCGCCTGTCGTCCAATGTCAGTTGGGATAGGTTCTAGCCCCGCTGCGACTCTGAACAGAATAAGGATAACATTAATAAATAATTCAGACTAGAAGTCTGGTCTAGACCGTCTTATAGAATGTTGAGTAAGTATATTTCGTTGGACTTTTTTTTGCAGTTAATCAACTCCAATCAGCCATAACATTAAATCCACCTCATATTGTGTCAGATCCCCTTTTTTGCCGCCAACCAGCTCTGTTGTTTCTGACACCTTTCTACCGGAACCAGGATTAACTCTTGCAGCAGTTGGTGCTTCAGTAGCTCCTTTGTGAACTTAACACTGGCTAGCCTTCGCTCCTCACACGCATCAAGGAGCCTCGGGTGCCCATGACCCTGTCGCCGGTTCACTAGTCCTTAGACCACCATGGGAGGTACTAATCACTGAAAACCAGGACCTGCAGTCCTGGATATGCTCGCACCACGTCATCGAGCCATCACATTCGGCCCTTTGTCAAAGTGGTTCAGATCATTTCGCCTGTCCATTTTTTCCATCAAGTTCAGGACATAATGTTCACTGGCTGCCTAATATAACCTACCCAATGACAAATACCATGGTAACGAGACGATCCGGTAGTCTGACTTCACCCCCTCACGCTCTTATCCCTCCAGCACGCTGCATCACTTGGTAACTCAAAACTTTCTACAGCACAGACGTTTTGGCTTTAAAAGCTGACCGCTCCCTTTGTGCTCATGAAGCCGTTGATGTCACACATGACATTAGTTGTGGTTCTCACACCGTTCAACTGCTCATGTTTCACTGATGTGGAGCTGGAGTACTGCCCAGTATCATCCCCATCTTCTCACAATATACAGGAGTCTCAAATTCAAACATCTAACAGTGATTACCAGCTTTGAAGTCTGCTATTGCTCTGCCATGGAGCATGAAGATCTGCATTTGGCGGCTATTATAGACTTAAACCGTCTCTCTGATCTGTGTAGGCCTATAATGAACAAACGTTGTTGATGAAGAGGTCCGTCACCATTGATACAAACACTGTATTTCAACATTAGCAGCACCTGAATGCCATAATTTAATCGATTATTCTGTGACAACAATAACTATGGAAACAATTTGTCAGGGCTTCATAAGGTATCCATTAACTATATTTGTATTTCACTCATTTAACACTTTTTAGTCCATAACTGGTGCATTACTGTGCTGCTGGAAGTGGCACATGTGCTAAGTGCTAAACACTGCACCAGTTTGTATCTTTGTACTTTCAGTTGACTATTAAACAGACGTTACAAAATGTTTAAAAGCATTAATTGTACTGGTTTGTCACTTTTATGCTGCGACTTAATGTCCATAACGTTAATATTTGCATGCATGGAGTCACTATTCACTATTTTCTTTTATTTATGGTTGCCTTTTATTTAGTAAAAACTCCTTCATGCTTGAACACTTAGCACAAAGAAAGAATCCTCTTAAGGTCTTATTCTCAAGTACACTCACCACATCAGGATTCTTAAAGTTCAATGGCTCAATTGATTTTCAATCCATAAAGTATGTCTACGTCTCTGCTGGGCTTTGTGTTTAAAAAATGAGGGCCCCCACGATCTCCACCATTGGCATTCTGTTAAGATCTTCCTGGAGTCTGCAGGAGCTACACTGTCTGTTTACAAAGTCATGAAATAACTGAGAGATCATTCCCTCCTCCGGTGATAAAATACACAGTAAACTCTTACATATTTGCTTGTCTTAAAGTTTTGTTTATTGCTCATCGTCGTGAATCTACAAACCCCCTCTTGAGTTTAGTTCATTTTCTTTTCTCCTATAGGTCTCTGTATGTTTCTTCTGGATCACTCTGCCACATCATAGACAAGCTTCCTTTCAAACAGAGATATATGAAGTCCCGTAAAACTTGTGGTTTTTCTTTTTCTTGGCTGGTCTTACACTCACCAACTGGACACAATCTTAAAAAGACACCGCCAACCGTTGTAGTAGCTTGACACCCTCTCTTTTATTACATCCCCCAAAGTCTGGGGGATACTGAGAGATTGAGCATGTTAACACAATAACTCAATGAATATTTGATGGATCATTTTCAAATTTGAAGTCCTCATTAACCTTAATGTGAGGAAGAACTGGACTGATCTTGGGAAATGGCGGTTGTATATTTCCGACACTAGGGGGAGCTTTATTTCCAAAGCTTTTCGATTTGGATCAACTTGACAAAGGCTATCTTGTAGATGTCATATTTTACTCACTAGGGGGAGCTATTTCATGAAAAAACACGGTTTTTCAGACATGACAGCCGAACCATTTGTCTGACTTAGTTCACATTTGATGCACATGAATCGACACTAGAAGATCTATCTTGTACATTTCATATTTTACTCTGATAGTTAATATTTTTCTCACTAGGGGGAGCTTCTTTTGACAAACACTGTTTTTTGGACATAGCTTGACATTTAATTTGAGCAATTCAATCGTCGCGATTGTTTGAACAACAGCTCTTTGGGGAAATGTCCTCGCTGTCAGAGATGACACGTTAGGCCTAATTTATTGCTTTAATATCTACCTCTTGCAACACCTTTCCAGTCCCTAGCCCACCCTTAAAAGTCTCCATCCTTTTCAAGGCGAGCCTGTTGTGCCTTCATTTCACCCTTCTAATCTATACCATGGTATGGCGGGGAAGCCCACTCCTTCTCCCACCCCTCAAACTAATAGCAACAAAAAAAGAGAGGCAGGCAATCCAATGAAAAGAAGAAATAAAACCCAAGCCTAACTTTAAAACTACACCAATGGAGGAGGGAATTAGACTCATACCAGCGCAGGGACACCTTCCTTATTAGGAAGCAGTGATGGGGCATGTCTAAGTGAGCTGACTAGTTCATGTAACATCAAGTCCTGCTACACATGTAATACACTATAAGTCTTCCTGTAGCGTTTACCGGTGCCAAAACAGACATGTCACGTGACCAAGACATACAGTAACCAGGACACATGACCAAGACATCCTTTGTGGTTATCTATTCAAACCCTTTAAGGTCCTGCTCAACTGTTTGTTCAAGCTTACTCTGAGTCTATATTTCTTATTGAAAAAAATGGGTGAAACTTGGCCAAACCTGTTTTATAATTTGACCCAGTGGCAGTATACATATGCTAAGGAGTAAGGGGCAAAGGAATAAGCCCTGGGGGATACCACAGGTCAAAGGTGCTACCGAGTAGGAGGCATTAACCACGGCTATTGGGAAAGTCTTATTCAATAAGTAGGATTTTTCTGTCATATGAAAGCATGTGAGGACTTACTAAACACAAACATGAACCAAAAAAGTCTAATAAGGCTCAAATAGTTTATCTAAAAATATGTTTTACCAAAAGGCTGAACTAATCTAATTCAAATTGACCATTTTCCATGTAATACAAATTTTCCCCATGAAATAATTTAATATCAGATAATAATCAGAATTTTTCTTTTTACTTTTCAAAAACATGCTCGACCAAACGATTTTGTCATTTATATGGTAAATTTAGAGTGACTAAAATAACACATTAATGAATTCCCCAATGAAATAAGACGAGATGATGATGAAGATGAGAAATGCTTCCCTTACATAATCAAAGACAGTAGCAGAAGCCCAACGGGAACTTTTCCAACTACCTTATTAAAATCTTAGTGATTGGATCTAGATGAAGTTGTTGATGCTCAGATAAAGATTTGTCATTCATGGATATTTTAACTCTCCGTGAATGAGCCCAGCGCTGACCTTAGCACATTTTCTCTTTGTTTGTCTTGGCTTTCATGGTAATTAAACAAGTTAAACAATTCAAAGATATGTCTTCTGTGTTTAACCATGTGTTTCCACAGGTTAAATGTTGTTGTCATTTTCCTACCCACTAAAGAAATAAGTGCTGCCAGTGTTTGGTTTCAAAAGAATAGCCATGGCGGTCAGTCGAATGTTGTTCTGTTTAGGCTTTGCTATCTGAGGAAATCACTAGTCGGATAAAGAAAAAAAGCAAGATCCGCTCAATACGCTACTGGGTTCTTTATAGGACCCAGTAGCCTAGTCCTCCTGAATAAATGATTCTTATAATAATGATTCTTACTTTATTTATCACACTGTAGGACAACATTGTGAAATTATTTCTCGGCAGTAGACCCTTCCCTGAGGGAGCAGTGGGACGCCCCTTTGAAGCACTAGGGGGGCATATTGGGTTTAGAGTCTTGCTCAAGGACCCTATGACACTTGGACTGTTGGGGTTGAACCGCTGACCTGCCGATCCTTGGATTGGGAGACGGCTGCTCTACCTGCTGAGCTATAGAAATGTTTCCCTGTGCATCCGTGCATGACATCATGGCGTGTGTGGATCATATTTCCTCTTAGTGCGGAGATGGATGTTCAACGTTAGAGAATAAAACTGACAATCATCACAAACCCCACTGTGGTGGTTCAACACTGAAACTAACCATGCAGCCAGCTGCGAAGAGCTACGGTTACTTTTGTTTGAAAGTTTTATGCCTAATTCTAATTGTCATATCTCAGAAGGCCGTTGGAAATCATTTCTTGAATGATTCTGACAAACAGCCATATTTCACTGTGTGCAGATTTATTCAGACAGCAGTCTAAACAAGCTATCTGACTTCCAAGGGCTTCTGTCTGTTTTTAATTAACTTCCTAAACAGACAGAGTGCCCTGAAGTGTATGTTTGATTTATTGTTCCCATCCATGTCCAATTTGCGATATTTCCATCATCTTTCACGTATTTTTTCTTCCCACCATTTTGATGTTTGACTGACACTTGTTGTAATGACCTCATCTGTTTTTACGTTCACGCTTCGAACGGAGAATTAAATCAAACTTCTGCATCGCCAACTTTTTATTTCTGGAGGCGTTTAACCTTTCGACGAGCATCTGTTGACATGACATCGTGAATCGTTTACGGCGTCCTGCAGTCGGCACATTTTAATCTTAAACCAAATGAAAAAAGAAGAATAAAGATTATTGTGCATCACAGAAGACGGACGGCGGATTTCCTTTATGACAGCGCTGGAAAATAACGGCAGGAAATTAAGAGTGACCATGCGTGAGAGGAGGGAATGAAATGATTATATGAGAAATAATCTACAGGCTTTAGCATGCAGAGAAATAGTTCCTGACGGAACATTTGATAAATCCTCTTCCACCACTTCTAATACTTGCATTACTGCTGCTACTAATAATCCTACAACATACTGAAGCCTATTGTTTTACTTTATTGGACGGATATGAAAATATTTACCTGATGTATTATAACGTACGACGGTAATTTTACCCACAACTACTGCAATATATAGAGTTTTGTCTATATGCCGTCCGTCACTTTACTAATTATTGCTATATAACAAATATAGATTTTGCATTCTGCTGCGACCAAATCTCATTATTTCATTTTTTTTATATTTAAAATGAAGTTAAAGCCACTTCTCTCAACAACCGGCGCACATCATAATGTTTTGGCCACTTCTAGCATGCGGCTCTCGGTGAGTAACGTGAGCGGTTTCATAAACATCCACACGTATCACGTTGCATTCGCAGCAGAAGAAACGACGAAGACTTCTAATACAATTAGCACATCTTTACACAAGTAATTTCATTATTATACATATTAAATAGGAGTTTATTATGTTTTCATTTATCTGAAATTACAAAGGGAAAATGTGTGAAATTCAGAGGTTTTTTTTTTTCCTCCTCGTTTAAAATGATCCCTAATTACCAGGATCATCTGAAATGTAGACATTTTAAGGGACGGCCCACTCAAAGCGCTTCCTAAAATGATCCAGCTTTCACCCATTCACACAGTAGTGGGGCCAGAACTTCGTTTTATTCATTTTCATTTTCTGTCTATGCCAGATGGTGTTCCATTCAACAATCTCCCTCATTATGAATCAACCACTGAAGCAATTTCCATGAGATTTTTGTGGTTGTTTGGTTTATAGTTCGGGCAAACTAAGGACGCTAAACGAAACTAAATAGAAAATAACATCGGTCAACCCCGGGTTATCATAATTGTGGCTTTTTAAGATTTTACGAGGATGTACGCGTTACTGCTAAAGCTTGTGCTTGAATCCACGGGGCCTAAAGGCTTCTTTCTAACTACGCACCACCGCAGGTTCTTAATACATAATGTCATTGTTTACGGTTCTTCTAGAACTTATAGTGTGGCCAAACCAAGAGCGGACCTGCTGTTCGCTGCTGTTCTCTGTTAAGCCATGAGGTATTAAAGGCTAATTTTAACTGTTCTACTGGATAAGAATCACTGGAAGCTCCGCCTCTGTTTTGTCTTATTGAGGAAATTCCAGGTTGATCTCCTGTGGACTAGTCACAAATAATACTCACCACCAGCATGTTGCCTGTCAGCATATACAGGATGTCAGGTAACATTTCTTGGAGGCCACAGCAACTACTGTGTCACTCTGACATTCATCACCGTGCAACTATGAGGCCGAGCGCTGCAATGGTTTCGCCAGCTTTATTACCACTGATGGTTAAGAAGGGTAGGATTTTATTTGCGGGCGAACCTTTGTGGACGACCTTCAGCTCTCCCCGACTCGTAGACTGAGATAACGATCAATCACATCAACAAAGTTGGTAGGTGCGGAAACCAGTTTGGCTGCATTCTACCATGACCACCCAAGTAAAAGATAAGCCCGTAAAAACCGGTACGACGTTCATTGTTGATAAGACTCCCACAGTGCAATGGGGCAGCATTTGCTCGCCATTCCTTTGTCTTCTGTTGACATATACAGCAGCTAAAAAAGCTAAGCTCAGGTCTCCTTCCGAGAAGACCGCCTCTGCACTTGGCCTCTCTATGACTCTCTCTGCTCAGTCTAGTCCCACAGGTACCCTATAAGTCCTAACCTGTTTTTCACTGCAGCCACTGTTTGGTATTTTGTTCACACACTCTCTCCAGCTGCTTCACAGGTCAACAGAGAAGGAGATTCTGCCACCACCGCTTGACTTTGACTACATCTGTTTTACGTGGGAGGCATTGATTTTAAGAGAAGGAGCATATGACATTAGATTTCCCCCGCCAAAATAAGGTTAATTTCCGTATTTTAGGAGTTTGGTTGTGAATAGTTTCAGTGGTCTGAAGGTGGAGACGCACCGCTGTAACAACAATGATGGAATGATGAGGTTTGCTCGAAGCCATTTTCATCCTCGAGTGCAAAAAGATGAGATTTTTGTTTTGACTCTTAATTGAATTTTTAAAATATGCTTCACAACGGGTAGCTCTTAAATAATAGATCAATTCAAATATATTCCATTAGTGAGCATTGTCACATTTCTTTTTTTTTTCCATTCATCCTCCACCGACGTTTTCTCTCTGTATCATGTTCATACTTGCTGCAGGCGATGGAAAGTCTAAGAGGTGGTGTCATTTCAAATATTTGAACTGATAGTGTTGTGTGTCACAGAAGTAGAGAAACGCTGTGATATGCAGATAAGCTCAAAATGCAGCAGTAATAGCTTCCGGTTATTCGGCTTTGTTTTATTCTCACCTCTCCTTCGCCCTTTTTACACTGAGATTGCAAAACAGCACTGCAATGAAGACCTTCTGTAAACCATACTTTCTTTGTTTACTAACTGAACAAAACAACAGCGGTGAGTCATTTTATAAAGAGAGCTGGGATTCCATGAGCGAAAGAGGTGTAACTTATTTCTCAGTGGCACCAGCGTCTGTGCCGCTGCGACGTCTCTCCGATGAATAGATTAACATAGTTAAGAAACATTCATCCAGGCCAACGCCCTCTTCCCTGACAGCAAGCGTATATCCTCGCAAAGTCCCCAATAGCCTGCGTTGTACAAGCAACTCCTCAAATTCAGTATGAAGTTATGTCCACAGCCGAATTGAGTAAAATATGATCTATTAGAGTAAATATGAAGTATTACAGTAAAATATGATATGAACAAGATAGATCTCCTTGAGTAAATTCATATCCAGCAAATCAGGACCAAATTAAACTGCGTTTATCATTAAAGAAAAAACTCCCCCTAGTGAGTAAAATATGAAATATTAGACTAAAACACAACATATAATAGATAGATAGATAGATAGATCTCGCTTAGTCAATTCATATGCACCCAATGTTGACTAAATTGGACCAACGGTTGAGAAAATTACGGCCCGAAAACCTCTGGAGATTTAGCTCCCCCTAGTGTAAGAAATGTATGTACAGCCAGCCTCTCCCAAAATCGGTCCAGTTCTTCTTTGCACCAACGTCTATGGGGGTAGAAAATTCCAAAATGATCCGTGAAATAGTTTTTTTGAGTTATGTCGTAAAAAAAGAAAGCTCCCCCTAGTGACTATAATATGAACAATTACAGTAAAACACGATGTACACTAGATAGATCTTCTCGAGTCGATTCATATGCCACACCTACCAAATTATAGCCCAGAATTGTTGTGTTGGAACTATACAACGGACCTGTCTTAAAATCAATCCAGTTCTTCCACGCACGAAAGTCTATGTGGATATAAAATTTCAATCCATGAAATCTTTTTTTGAGTCATGTTAAAACGAAGGATCTGCGGTGGCGACGATGATGATGATTCCATAATGTCCCCCACTTTCCTGGGATATAATTACCGTTCAATGACACGTGGTGGGTAATCTTTATGTTTGCTTTGAAGTCTTTCGATTCATCTGAACTCGGCTCCGGATGCGTCTTTTTCCCTGCTGTCGCTACCATCGCTGTCGTCAGAGGCAGAACCGCTCATTACATTTTTACTGTCCTTATACGGAACAGAGGGAGGAATAAAGGTGCAGCAGGCCTGCTTTGAAAGGATGTGTTAAAGAGGGATTTAACACTCGAGGCCTTTCCACAGCGCTTTGAAGAGAAATGCCTCGCTACAGTCAAAAGGCTGATAATCCACTGATAAGCTCGTAGACTTTCAGTTCCATTCCATTCCATTTATTACAATTCTTTGGAATAGATACCATAAATTCTGGCTTTATTGTACAAGTCCATGAAGGCTGAGGAGTGATTTTTGCATACGGGCTGGTCATGCTGAGCAGGACGGTCTGTTCCTTTTTTTTTTTGTCTAGGAATCCTTAATATATGTTTTTGGTCAGGCTCAAACTTGCAACGTTTTTTGAAGCTCATCTTCGAAAGAACTCAGTGTTTGATTACTTCAGGGCAAAATTCCAACCCGTCTTTGAAGGCTGAAGAAAGAAGACCCCACTTTTAGTCTCTGGGTTCATATACAGTAAATGCAGGTACGGGACAAAACGGTTCATTTCACAAGGTTTTTGCTCTCAAATGCACAAGATACCGTCAATAAAACAGGAAAAATAAGAATTGATATTAACCTTGTAACTAAACATACAAGATGGAGCAAGAAACCAACTTAAATCAAAGCTCAACCTGAAACCAGACACCAGCTTGTTCAAACAAATGTCCTATTTCCAGCCTTATTTCAATGTCTGATGTTTGACTAGCCTTTGTTAGCGGCGTCATCTGGGTGCACTTATCCTTTGAAGAGTGAAGAAGAAATTTGTGCAGCGGACTTATCATCTCTGGAGGTGCTTTTAATTTTTTGAGAGTATCAATTGGCATGAATGTCAGGCAGCCAGATGAAGAAAGGAGCGCATGATTTCATTTTATATATATATCTATATAGATATATATAGTAATCTGAAAGATGTTGTTTGTGCAGAACATGAGGCAGAGTTTGAACGTGGTCATCTATTTCATGTATGAAGTGCATGATTCCCTTGAATGTCTGCTTCTCCTCTGATGGGTATTACTAACCGTTCACGAGGCTAGATAAATAAAAGCACTGACACACGGCACCCTGGTGTGTTTTTGTGTGTAATGGAAAGTAATGTGAGAGGATTCAGTCAGTTCTTGCGGATGATTTAGTGTTTTTATTAAGCATCTTACTCCCATTGAGACGCATTTGCAATATGAAAATCATATTTCTCCAGAGCCATGTGTTACCTGACATTTGGGAAAGATTGCTGCCTCAGAATGGAACATATTTAATCTTGATAATTGATGGTGGGTATTACTTTTCTTTTGGGGGGATTTTTCTCCCCACGTCGTGCGAGGAATAATGCCATCTTGAAACACACTACTAACTTTTGTATACTACTCGTTTTTTTCAAATTTATATTTCAGAACAAACATAACTTGACAAAAGACTCTCAGAGCGCCAACCTCCGCCGAGGCACACCAGAACCCTAGGTAGACATTATTGGGATCAGATTCAGATAAATGACTTTATTTTGGACAATTTCATACAGATTCATTGAAGGGTTATTTTCAAATGGCTTATGATTGTATTTTTTATTTTTTACTTTAAATGCTGCGACACACACAGCGTCACAAAGATATGATCACCTCTAAGACATGACATAGCCTACCTCTGGGTACATTTTTACGCTAATCCCTCTTGTAGTTTTTTGTTTGTAAGTCTTGCTCATAATTTATCTCTATTATTATAATAACAACATGTTCCTTTACTTAAGCAAGAGCCCTCATTGTTAGCTTGTTCCTTACAAACCTGTTCATTGATTTCAATTTTCTGGCCCGCTAGCATCTTTAGCTTCGCGGCTTACGCTACCAGCACCACATGACCCAAATTACCGGAAGCTACCAATTTCATAATTATTAATTTCATAAACCTGGATAATTAACGTTACTTTAATTCGGCTAAAGCCTTCATAGTTCACTTGTTCTGGGCGCAAAGATGATGTTTGGATGATCCTAAATACGCTATTCTATGTCACTACTCCAAACAGCTTATGATTTTATTTTGTATCATCGCGTCTTGTATCATCATTATTTCTAACTTGGGATATTTTGTGCTTTTGTACCTGTGTGTTTCACTGAAATTGTGCCCAAAATGATGAAGATGAGGATTTATATTTTTGTTTTGTTTAGTTTAGTTTTTTTGCAGAAGGTGAGACACGTAAAAGTTTAAATGGTTGTTATTGTACTTAATTTTTTCTTTTCTTTTCAATAAATGTGACTGACTGCGGCATGGTGACAGAATTTAACTGATATCTCCACCGCCATGTGCAGAATTACCCATTCCCCCAGGTAATAACGTTGATGCAGATGGCCCTCACCGACACATAATAACTGAGTTGTTCCCATACATACCGACATTTGACCAGACACTTTAAAACCTGTGTATCGTCGCAGAAACGCTCCTGCTTCTCATTTGAATTCATGTCAATAAGGATCACTGCAGGAGGATGCTAAAGCTTTGGGTCCGTCCTATAAATCCTGTGGACTGCCGCTACATCAGCCCAAAATGTGTGGGGGCTTAGTAACAGAACCAAAGTAAACGAGGAGCGTCAGACGGAATAGGGAATATGTAGCTGGATGTATTGAGAAGCACACAGGATGTAGTTAACAGGGAACAAAGTTTTATCTGGCTTTCAGCACGGAGACTAAAATGACAATGTGACAAAATTCTCAACGGTGTTCATTATTGCTTCACGATTCATCAAGTTTTAATCTGGAACTTTGGCTTCCCACCATTGAGTGAACAGGATCAAGTGATGCTGGCATATAAAATCTAGGGTGCAACCCACAGAAGGCTCCACTGCAAAGTAAATCAAACGCTCCCTAAACCATCGCTCTAATGCAGCACAACTAATAAAAACGCCAGCGTTCATCGTCCATCATCAGCTCAGATGTCCATACAGCAACTATGTGCAGCGGGTCACGGCACCAGACATACTCACGTCCAAAAACGCCAGTTAAGACGTTGAATGTCTCCTGCTACTAACCAAACCACCACTGCAGAAACGCATATAGAGATAATATGCTGCTTTAAAGCTACCTTGCACTCACTTTCATTTTCAGTGAGCGTTGACTCAATGAGCGAAGGCCTACGAATGATGTCATACACTCACTTGTTTGTGCTACATGGGTCTTTGTAAAAGCCACTAAACCACCCACACACATTCAAATCTGCCTGAAACTACGTCTGCTATTATCAGCAGACACCCGAGTCCTTAAATTACCCACTGTCTGTCAGAATGCTCCGGAGGAAGTCATTAATTTCCCCATAATTTGCTCCTGGCGTTGTATAAATTGGTGCCATCACCTTAAGGAAACACTGTTTGTAGTGGAGCAGATTGCCGCAGGATTGACTTTTCATTGTTTCAACCTGAGCTCTCTCACTGACAAACCAGGCAAACAAGCTTTTCTGCATTCTTGTTATTCAGAGTTTCTAATTATAGTCATGTAACAACCAGCTTGTCACATGACTTAAGGCCCGTCAATGTGCTTTGTAACATTTATGATGGGGGGCTGCTGAATATCCCACAACAGGAGCTAAATATGTTTGACTCTTTTGTTGGTTTTTATCAGAAGGGTTATGCAAACAACTCCTGAACAGAATCCACTGAACATGCATGGAGATTGTTTTAGGTCCAGAATAGTGTTTGATCCAAATAAACACTAGAATGCAGCAGAAGAGGTCCATGAGAGGGATTTGCAATAAGGCTTGATTGATGAGGGGGGTGGGGTGGGGTTGGGGGATCTATGCACTTACTGAATGTCATTTTCTATGTTTTGTTTTACTCCCTGAAGAGAAATCGGAAATTTCACTTCGTTATTGGTTTCCTTCATCTGAAAACAGCAACTCTAGTAGATTAAAGGGTAAAATATTGAATGAGAGTAAGGTGATGCATATTTCCAAAGAAGAGAAAAAATGCACACCACATCTATCTTTCACTTTTCCAGCACATGTTTGCATCTGAAATGCCGCAGGCAGCTTTCATATGTTACTAAATATATCCTACAGTTCTTATTATACGTCCGACGTTCCCAGATAAGACTAAGATAGCCCTGTTTCCAGAGGTTGTTGGGAATCCGAGGGCGGCTTGGCCATTTCTAGATAACCATCCGCAGACCTCATCATGATAAAGCGTCCTTTCACTGCTCTGTTTAACGTCTCTCTCCTCAATATCAGCCAGGCTCGTAGCGTCTGAGCATCTAGCTGATGGTGACCTTTTTTTAACCACTGGCTGGAGAGCGTCACTTGATAATCAGTGTCCATAAATGCCCACCCGGATAACCATTGAGAGCTCTCCCTGTAGTCACGGACCTCCACTGAGAAGGCAATTGTGCCCCTTATGCATGCATGCTAACAGCCCAAACAAGAGGGCATCCGCTGAAGGTCAACATTTCTTCCTGCCTCTTAATTGTTGTGCACATTAAGTCTCCTCTGCTCGGAGAACAAATACCCACAGTGCCCATTGTTTTTTTGTGAAATTAAGCAGTTAGTGAGAAGTGAAAGGCACTCAGGTTCTTCTTTTTTAAACAAGAGGATCCAATGTTTGTGTCAATCTCCTCGGAGGAGCGTGTCGTATCCCGGCAGACATTCTGGTGCCTGTGCAGCTTGCTGATGCAGCGCCAGCATTTTCCATAAAGCCCATGTTCCTGAGGGTTCTTGCCTGCCCTCTTCACCTCCTGCTACAGGTGAGCGCATATTGATTGGGGTTCACAGAAGCCCTCTTGGAGCTGATCAGTTTATATGAAGCGTGGGGGTTTCAATGTTGGGAATAGGCCATCATAAATTCGGCCCCTGAAGAGGCAGACGACGCCGGTGGAATTCTAAGCATCGTGATGAGATGTGGTTCAGAGTTTCCACTTGGAAAAGTTGTTCAGTCCAGTGGCAAGAATCTTTTAGCACCAATTATGCATCCGTTCTGAGCCTTTATTTCGCCCCAGCAATATGTATTCATGCAGTAGAGGCATACTGGTAGGTAGTAACCAAGATTAAATAGACTTCTGAATAAATGACCAGTGTGTGAGGAATCGTATTTTATGCCTCTTTGCACCAAGAACCCTGGCTCACTATTCAAAATGACAACCCAGAATAGAGCTACTGTCTAGCTGAGTTGCTGAGTGACTTTTCCAGGGTGTACCCTGCCTCTCGCCCGATGTTAGCTGGGATAGGCTCCAGCCCCCCCGGGACCCTGAACAGGATAAGCGGTGGATAATGAATGAATCACAACACTTGACTCGGCTTTGATTCCTAGATTAAACTTTAAGTATTATTCAGTCTTTCTCTAATAACCATTCACTTCTTTTGTTAATTACTCCAGTGTGTGCTGTTCAAGCTTTTTGTTACAGCTGAAGGCGATGATGTAGAAAACACACTTCCTGGTTAACTGTTGATTGACTCATGAAATGAATCATGCTCTCAACTGCTGGCCTTTTTTTTTTGGAGATGATTAATGAGTTAGGTCAAGCATGTGTGCACTGTCGTCCGCCTTGACAGATGAGTTTCTCCATTTTCATTCCATCAAAGTGACGTTAAACCAATGTAACCAATTTTAGAAGATGGATTTTCCCAATGCCTGCGTACCAACAGGGGGTCTAGGTAGGCGCGGCCCAGTATGCTGGAAGAAAAGCCACCAGTATGTTGTAGGTTTTTCCAAATACACAGGGAGGGTTCTTTGTTTTCTCTAAAGTGAGTCACTGATCCAAACCACCAAATCTGTGGCCGGTATCACGCATATTTCATGTGACTTCAGAAGAGTGAACTGAGAGAGTTGGAAGCCATGAGAAAATCACAACAAGGGTCAGAATCACGTTGAGCTTTAAACAAGAAGCTGCTGTTCTTTAAAAATGTTTCTTTTCCCAGGATGGGTTTAATCTTTTGTTCCATACTAAAAAAATAATGAATAAAATGTGATTAAGGATGGCTGGAGCAGATAATTATTATTTGTCCTTAGGTTGGAACTCAAAGATTTTCTTTTGGATGCAGAAAATCATCCGTCTTCTTAAATATTTGACTCCAAATTGTCCTCAGATGTTTTTAATGGCCAGATTCTAGAATCACTTTTCACTTTTTATTGCTCCTGCGGCCCCTCAGCCTGCACCGTTTCATAAATGTCTTCAACGTCTCACAAGGAGTCTTTGTTTTCATCCTACCATTTTGTACTTGGGTCACTTGGTTTTTAATAACATTCACCTTTTGTGCTGGCTTTACTTAGACCCACTGGAGTCCCTTAATTAATCTTACTTGCTCTATGTCGTGGAAGAAATATAAATAACCTACCCCCTCTGACAATGGAATGGTCCGCATTCCTCTGCAGATGCATGTGAGGGGGAAAAAAAAAAAGGAGCGATGAGCATGAAAGGACTGTAAAAAAAAAAAAGAAAAAAAAAAGAAAAGGTTCTTTTTTTTTTTTCAAAACAGGCGAAAAATGGACCCTTACAATCCATTTTGTTGGATTGTGGATCTCAGGGTGTGTTTAATCGCAGGTAGCATGGTAATGACAAAAGCAGCTGTCAGGAACGGGGTCTCTAAAACGTCCCCTCACCCCCCCACAGAGGCACTTCAGAGGGAGTGGGAAGAATTTGTTTGACCTCCGTGACCTAGCCTATCCTTTCTGGACTCATAGCTGCAGGGAGAGAGAGGCTCAGAGAGAAAAATACTTTTTTTTTTGCTCCCAGCCACCTGTTCAGCATTTTATCATCCAACAGAGAGTGTGAGTGTGTACACAGTGTATTTGCATAGTCAATGTTCTGCCTTTACCAGCGGAGAACACAGGCATTCAGGCAGAATGATAAGAGCCGTTTCCTCCCACTTTCAACATTGTTTCTTTCCTCAGGCTATAGGGATTCGTAGGAACAGCAGGAGAGAGGCTGTCACTATTTTCTGCACAAAGAGAAAGTAATTGCTAATCACTCAAATAAATTAAATAAATAAATAAAAACCTGCTGTTACAATTATTTGCATGGGGGAAATAATATTCATCTAAAACAAAGTGTGCAAAGGTGGGAGTAGAATGGATCATCAAGTAGATTATGCTTCATGTCACATATTCATTCTATTGTATAACACAGCTGTCTATCCCAGATAGTCCTTCCATGTTGATTTTGCAAAATCCCTTTTCGTGAATATTTTTTTGGAATCCGTTTGAGAAGATAACCACATACAGTGTTGAAGGTCAAACGCCTCGATATCAAAGTAGCTGTGCATATTTAACGATAAAGCCATGCCTCTCTCACCAGAACGCCTCCAGCACAAATTGAACGACAAACTGTGACAATAAGATCACCTTTTCACACTCGAAAAAGGTGATCCAGGTGTTTAAAGAAAATTATGATGAACAAAATGCTTTCATAAATAAGTCGCCCTTCAAAATTAGATTTTAACAGCCAAAAAATATTTTAAAAATTCAAAAAGTACATAAGAATTTTTTTTTTTGTTCTTTAAAAGATGCATCCCACTGTCCCATCTGTTATTTACATTTTGGAATGCAAAAGGTATTTGTTGCAGTGTGTGATGTTTGTGGCAGAGGGAAATCTGATCTCAAACAATAGGAGCAGATGGAGGAATGAAAACACCCAGAACATTCATGGCCTCCAGTCCTGTTGTTGTCCCATTGCTTCCAATCCTGGAATGTTGAGCCGAGATGATTTGTAGCCGGAGGAGTGGTGATTTTTCGGCTCGTCTTCCTCTGCATGAATGTAGCATAAAGTCAAGGTCGCCATCTCCGGACATTCCTGCACATGTCTATGTTTCTCTGGTGTATAGGGTGATTCCGGTGCAAACTATCTGCAGAACTCAATTCCAATATTGGCAGCGTCCACCAGTTATCACTCTTAACTGGAATACCTGACTCTAAGAGACAAATTAGCAAAATCCCACCTCCTCTTCAAAAATAACAAAAACAAACTGGGAAAGCTGGCTCCTCACATGCCACTCATACGTAGACATTTAGCATAGACATCTCCAGACAACCTCATACCTCCCCTGAAGGTGCTGGAGAGTGCATCACTGGCACCCCAAAAAAACATTGGTTTGTTCCTTATTTAGCTAAAATTTGCTAAAGGGAACACACGATGGGCTTCTTTTCCTGTAAGGCCCCATAAATCACGGACTTAAAGCAGGAAAGTTTCTCCTTTGCGTTTCAAAAATGAGTTCCGCTCTCATACGAGAATGTTGTGATAACAATCCTTGTGGTGGCATTTTCATGGCGTTTATATTCTGGAATCTGTTTCAGGCTCTAACTTGCTGTTGTCATGGGAATGAAACGCCGATCTGCAATGAATGGTTAAAAGTCACCAATATTGCATGTTTTTTTTGCACTGTGGGAGTTTGGAAGAGTAGCCAGAGGGATCTCACAAAAACCCAGGCAGAACTCAACACAGGAAGGCCTCAAGGCCAGAGGTGGTTTTGAATCGACTTACCTCTCGCATGCCACTGTGCCCCCCACTCCGAAAAACGTGCGGCGTATTTAACAGCCAACAAAGTCAAATCGTTGATTTCCACTTGTATTGTTTTTGGAGGAGATTGGACTAAGGGGAGGGGTGATATGGGCAGAATAATCAGCTATTGTTTTTCTCCCGCTCCAGTCCATCATCGTCATATCAGCCTTATATCAGATATATATAATGCCTTGTTTTATTAAAGTATGCAGTTTAAAAAAACGATAAGATCAATACACGATGGCTTTGAGTTTACTGAAACTTTAAAGCAGGGAGTAGATAGGAAATTTCAAGGACAGCGTTCAAACAAGGAGACGCTCTGTCTCCCCTTCCTGTGTCAAGATAATGTTATCTAAACCTGAGCCCTGGGATGTGCTAACTCTGGATTGTACGTGTCAGTGCAGTGAGTCAGGTATACGTCTGAGTGGCAATAATAAACGTGGGTGCTGTTCCGTCACTCCTCCACCATTCCCTCCACCTTGCCTTGCTGTCCAGCTGCCTTTAAACCTCATACCAAAGACAAGCTTTGTGCCGAACTTTTTTTTTTTTTCTTCTATTTTTATTAATGAGTTTGAGGACAAGGCAGGTACTGGAGTGTGTGTGTGTGTGTGCGTGCGTGTACCAAGTGAGGGGATTATGAACTGTCAATCAATTTGTTCCCAACCGTTAGGTTCTCAAGCAGCAGGTCTGGGGATTAAGGCTGGATCAAAGCACTTATTCAGGTTTTAAATCTTGGTTTGAAATGGACTGGAGATGCAAGACGAGGGTGAAGTGAAGGAGGAGGGAGGGTACGAGGCAGCTGGGTAATGATAGGGCTGTGTTGTAACACCTGTAGAGTTATAGAGAATTCTCACAGTAGCTGCAGGCGGTGAGCCTTTCTCAAACAACTTAATGCTCAGACAGGATCAGATAAAGCGAATGCATCTGTAAATGAAACCTTGTGTCTGTGTTAATGGATTTCAGAGCCAAAATCCTCGGGGGAAATGTTTCTTTTTAATGCCGTTGACAAATTGCGTATCTTTCTTTACAACGTTGTACTAATTTTCTGGGCATCTTAAGCGAAGATGTATGTAACTTTATTCTTTTTTTGAGTGCACTAATGTGAGAACTCGGTTTATCTGTTGAGTTCTGTGGGCTGTTTGATGTGCAGACCATCTGACAACGTCCCTGTAACTGTTTGGCACCATAGGAGGACGGCACTACATCTGTTGCTATCGCAGTCTTGAATTGTTCATCTGTATAAATACTTGGCGGAAAGGCGAGATGGGGGATGCGGCTCACGACGGGAAGACTTTAAAGCACCGCATTCAAAGAAGAGGAAGTTCAACCAGAAATTCAAATTGGGGAGACATAGAGCATAGACAGCATGATTAAGTTTTATTAAAGGACAACAGGAAAAAAAAAACAAGGACTAGAAGGAAAATTGAATCCAGAAATATCCCCAAAAGGTCCCCGACCCCCATGTTATACAAGCGATCCCCCTGATTTAACTCATCAAATTAAAGTAAAAAAATTCATATCTGAAAAACAGTGTTAGTGGAAAAAGAAAAGAAATAGAGCAAAAATAGTTTACATACTAGATAGGTCTCATTGACTGAATTCATATTCACCAAATTTGGACTAAATCACATTAACGGTTAGGAAATCTATGTCCGAAAAAGTGTTTATTTTTAAAAAAAAGCACCCCCTAGAGAGTAAAATATGAGCTATTAAGGTAAAATAATAGTTTGGACGGAGTTTGTTACGGACCTTTCCCAAAATCAATCCTGTTCTTCCTCACGCTATAGTCAGTGGCTTTAATGATATTATCTACAATAACAATACTAACTATAATAACTAACAATCATACAACATCACCATAGTGTTGGCATTATAGTATCAATGCAATAACATTTAATGCAGATCAGAGCCATTTCTTTTTTGCTACCGTTACATGTATTCATGGGTTTTTATCTGAACGCTCCAGTAATATCCCAACGATGCCAATGGACGTGTTGCTGCGGGCCTCTGTCTGAGTACCGTAGATAACGCTTACATCCCCACCAAAGGGGGCCGTACAGCATTACGCTTATCCGCCCGTTCCTATGTCCTTCTGTACCTACTGGGAAAAGTCTATCCACATCTCAAGAACAGCTGGACAAAATTCAGTCTAATGTCAGACAATATTTCATGAATAGAGTCTGAAGGAAAAGTTAAGCTCCTTTTGGAGATAAGACGTGCAAAAGGCTAAGCTCATAGAAGAATAAGATCAACCAGACAATGTCATTAACAACTACAAGTCGGGGAAGTAGTGATGCGAATATGAGAGCTGTTTGTATAAATGGAAACCATTCTAACCATTATGCAAAATAATGGTGTTTAGCTCAAATATCCACAGCTAGGATTAAGAGCACACCAAGGCTTAATGAATCGGACGCTCCATGGTCATCTCCAGGTGTGTTTGCGTCGTCCTGCATGTCTTTTCTACTAATAGTAGTAGTTAGAAGTCATCCTGAGCCATCATTACGACTCTCTCTGAGGTCTTCCATCACATTCACAGCCAAATGTATCAGCAGGCAAAAAAAAATATGAAAGGGTTCTAAAGAAACTGAGGAAGGTGACTTCATGGTATAACTGTAAAATGAATAATATAACACTGAATCAAATGTAATTTGCTGGCGTTTAATGGATTCTGTCAATGCCAGATCTGTGCTTTTCACTATTTCATCATCATCGCAACGCATTACAGTGTGTTTCAAACTCACCATTAGTGTTATCTGATGCCATGTGATGCGATGCTCACATTTGGGTTATTGATTTCACTCTTCAGGAGATTGAAGACGTGCATTTTGCAATCTCTAAAAGCTCTATGCATGGCTGTAGAGCTGAACCTTACTATATATACGTGTCCTGTGAATATATCATTTTCTACCATGACTCTCTGTGTATGTAATATTTGTAATTCATTATCCGTACCAATTTAAGGGAACGACTTCCAAACTTCTTGACGTGCTCCCTCCTTATCTTTCATTAGTATGGTCCAGAATCAACAGCGCAAACTGGGAATTCTAAAATGGCATTCTTTATCTCAAAACGATTCATATTTTCACTGCATGTTTGTCTAATCAGAGTACTAATTATATAATATGTTCATATTAACATTGGGCAGGGTCTACTATGAAACATGGTGGTGGTGGGCGATGATTATAGCTTTCAAACTTTCAATGTCGGGAGTTGTTGTTGGTGATGTTCCTTTTCTGAATGTCTCATAGTTGAAAAGCCAACTTTACAAGTGGGTTGGGCCACCACTGAGGTTCCCACTGTGTGCACGGTCAACTTCTTTTAACAGAGACAGGTCTCATTAAGTCAGAGTGTAGCCAAATGTAAAATTAAATCCAGTGAAGCGCTGCCGTGGTTGTCCACAGCATACTGATTTCATTCACAGAAAATGACTTATGATTGAGTCCCGAAAGGTCTTTGTCCGATCGCAAAAACAGATTTGACTACACAGCTTAATACGACTGCTGAGAGCAATCTTTGCTTAATGGAGGTCATCCCCCGTGGCAGTAGGTGCAGCAAATGAGGACACTTTACATCATACATAACCATAAAGTTTAAACACAGCAGTCGCTTATACCCGTCCTCTCGTCACACAGCGTGGAATACTACAGTATGTGACAAGAGCGCCAGACTGGAAGAGTTGATGCAGTTCCTCCAGGCCGTCCACTTTACTCAACATGCCGTTATCTTCTCCTAAGCATCAGCTTTTATCACAGCTGGTGAAAAGGGGCTAAGGAGGTTGATGTGCGTGTTGGAGATTGTGGCTGATGAAATTCGTCATCGACGACGCCACCCCCCCCTCCCTTTTTCTTTTTTCCTTCTCAAGTGATCTTTAATAATCAGGACAAATGAGCCTCTGGTCTCATTCATGTGTCACTGATTGTCTATCATTTAGCTTAGCGAGATGGATGGTGGGAGCATTTGAAAGGGAGGAAGCCATTCATGTCTGTCTGGTGAAAGCCAGCGATCTCTCCCTCCTCCGGGACATGGCATTACAGCACCCTTGATCCTGTGGACCGTGTCCTCCTGCCCACAACCCTCCAACACACTGTAGCGTAGCTCTCTTAGTAATCATCGCACCGCAAGAGTGATTGCAGGGTGCACCTACCTCGTTGAACACTCGGATGAGTCATGTGTTTGTGGGAGCGGTGCATGCTGGGGGTTTTTATTTTCTTGATTCCATGCATTAGAAGTTTGGTTGCTTTTCCACGTTGCATTAAATTTCTTAAACAACAGGGTTGATTTGAGAGGGTTTAAGTAAATTCTGAATAATCAGAGGGTGAATATTTAAAGTATATAGAGAAAATAGAGACTCAAAACGTGCTCACCAAACAGATTAAGGTTTCATCAACCAAGGAAGGTTAATGAAAGTAATAATTGTTCCAACCTCATGGCTTTTTTTAGTTTTTTTTTATCAATTCCCGTTATAAATAGTGATCTAATGCCACTGACGCTAGTTTCAACTTACCAGTTTCTTGTTGTCTTAACCCATATTTAGGTGGTTTTCTCTCAAAGATATTCCTTTGTCCTCAATACGTACAACCATTTCCATTTCCACCTTTCCATTAGAGTGAAATTGCATAATGCAGTTGTAAAAGTGTCAGAGTGGACAGGTAGACTGAGGAAAATTGACATATTTGGTATGATTAAAGTATTTGTTCAGCATGGTGTGCAATTCTACATACACAAAAATAAATACATGCTGGTATTGTTGGTAATCTTTAAGTAGGAATTGAATTTCAAACATTTTTTTACACTTAAGCCAAAATAATAAATGGAAATTATACATGAATGAAAAATGTCTAACTGCTGACATCATCCACAAAAGTGAAAAACAGCTAGTTACTTGGATAGCTTTACCTGCACCCATGCTAACGTTAGCTGCTTCAGCATTGAGATGTTTTCAGTGTTTGTCCAGGTGTCTCCTCACCTTAGAAGTCCTAAAACTGTAGCAACCCTAGTCATATTTCATCAGGGAGAGTATCTTTTAGAAATTGTTTGTTGAAGAAAGATTCTGCTGAGAATACCTCTCATTTTCATTTCCTGAATACCTTTTTTTTTTTAAAGTGTGTACTACAAGGCGCATCAGTACAGACCAGTTTCTACGCTGGTCATAATTACATTTCCGTAACACAACTTCTTTCATTTCTCTCTTTCCCCATTCTCTGCAAAGCTTTCAGCTTCAATCAAACTTACATTCTTAGAAAAACTTCTGAGTCAGTCCACACGCCAGTTAGGTTTAAGCCTGGCCTGCCAACAGGAATGCATTTGTGCTCGAGATTAATCCGGAAAGCTAAGGGCCTTAATACCTTTTAATGCTAATTAATCAAATCACCAAGTTTGACCATAATTCCCTTCTCCTCCTGCACGGCTCACAGAGGAGACATGCCTCGCTAGGTTCAATGGCAAAAATTTCCTTTTTAAAGATTCCAGTCACTTTAGATTAAGCCCTGATGACCTCTCTTTCCACTGGAGCGCAACAATCAGAGTCCGTCATTGGAGAAGATGCTCTATGTGCCGCACGTCATGCAGAAGCTGATCACAGAGGCTCTCCATGAGAGCAGCTTGTTGATGCTTAAGTCAAGTACCGTTAAATAGTCTGACATTTCAACGCGCTCCTGAAAACACTGCAGAGCTGAAAGTCTTTTTTCAGGATGTAGCCTGGCATAGAAGTTTATCTTTTTTTAAAAAAATGATAAAGCAGGTCCAACCCAATAAAGACCGACTGAGGGCATCGTTGGCACAGCATAAGCGCGGCTTGGATTTGCTAACCTCGGGTGAATCGGGACAGGTTGATGAAGTTAAAAACAATTCTGGAGCCATGGTGGGAGGGTGATATCCCCATCTTCTGACAGATTTAAATATAACACTCACTGGGTGACCAGCTCTGCTTTGAGACCTACCTATTATTATTATTGCTTGTCCTGCTAAGGGTCGCGGGCGGCTGGAGCCTATCCCAGCCCACATTGGGCCAGAGGCGGGGTAACAGAGACAGAATCATTCACACTCCTACCGGCAAAACAATTCAATTTGTAATTAAGGAATCAGAAAAAGTAAGCGCAGATGATTTTCAAGTTTTGTACCCAGATAGACCTTAGTGTGAGGAAGAACTGGAGTGTTTTTGGGAAAGTTCTGACACTAGGGGGAGCTTTATTTGCAAAATTGTCAGGCCATAACGTCGCAACCATTGATCCGATTTAGTCCAAACCTGGTGTGTGTGATTGGACTCAAGGACACCTATGTTGTAAATGTGTAAGTATTTTACATTAGTACTTCATATTTTACTCACTATGGGGAGCTTTTCTTCGGAAAAACACGGTTTCCAGACATAACTCAAAAAACACTTGATAGATCATTATCAAATTGTACACCTAAAAAGAACTGGGTTACGTTTGGGAAAGGTGGGCTTTATATTTCTGACAATAGTGGTCTTCCTTTTTTGAAAGTTTTCAGGCCGTGATTAAACCGTCTGTCCCATCCAGTCAAAATTCCCCACTAAGGGGATTGGGGACTTAGTGTCATGACATTGCAATGACATGACATTGCTTGTGACACTGCACCCACATGTGCCCCTGAGAAAGATAAGACTATATGGGAATGTACTTTGAGCCAGCTTAAATGAAACTATGCCGGTGACCAACTCTGCAAGAGCCAGGAACCCACAAGCTCTGTTATGACCTCCACAACTATCTGGCTTTGGACTACCACCTCAAATCCATCTGGCAGAGAGAGGTGGTGCTCAATGTTAGCAGATCTCTGTCTGTAGCGAGTGTCATATTGTCTAAAGTAATATTAGGAGTGTGTCTGGAGTGGAAACAGTGCTCAGTAAGTGCACTGGTCTATTATACCTGATATTCCCTTGGCAGTACCATATCTAAAGGATATATTTGCCTCTTTTTTTTTTTTTTTTTAAATTAACATGCAGCCCTCGTAAAGCAGCAAAACAGTGCGGCAATGCAGTAAAATCAAAGATGTGAGACAAGTAAGGTGAGAGGGCAGATGGAATATTAAGAGGACCATTTGAATTCAGAATCAGCCACACCTTGCTACTTTTAAAACCTGATTTGTGTGAAGTGGTCCGACCCCCCCCCCGCAACTGGGCGGCTATATCCTTGCTGTTCCCTAGATAAATCTCAGATGTGACAAATCTCCTCAAAATGACTAATAATTGAAGCAAACATGCGATTCCTCTCATGAGAACCTTCTTCTGTAGCTGTAGAGGATCTAATGGTTTTTAAAGCATTCAGAAACGGGAGCTTGAACAGACTCTCTGCATGTGGCATGAGAGTCAGACTTCAAGACAGAGTTCTTAAAGCCCACACTCAGGGAACAGTCCAAACCGTATAAATCAGTTTTATATATGTTTTCCATAAACATAACGTTTGATCGTGGCTTTTAATATACAAGGGTTGCGCTCCTTTATCTTTCCTGACGATTCAAAGAAACACACTGATTGAAATCAGTCATTATCTCCGCCGTCTTTCCCCTGAGGTAAACAGACACACGTGGATCTGTAGGACCTGTTCCACGTTGTTCCACACTTGATAACATTATGAGTCAGTGGTTGAAACGAGGTTTTTACGTTCATGTGCGTTCCTCCGCCTTCGGATTACACGCCATCGCTTTAATGTTCCGGCTATTCTGGACTAATGTCAGTCTTTTTTTGTCCTTTATTAACATTTGAATAGCAGCACTGCTGCACATCTATCTGTGTTGTCCGTCCGTCTAACAAGCTTCACCTCATATCAACTCCTGCTGTAGTGAAAAATGTCGTTCAAAGGGAAGTACAGTTAGATTAATTTGATTTGAAGAGTAAAGGGACGAGGATGGAGCCCACTAGAAGTCCAACGGGCCACCGAGGAGGAGGCGTGGCTTTTGAAAAAGTACTATTCGATAAGTACGTTTCTTTTAACTTATTATTCTAATTATAATTACCTCCACTAAGAAGTTGTTTTTTCCCCTCAATGAGTTTGTTATCCCGCTTGTTAGCAAAGAGTTTGGAAAAAGCCAAAGGGTGGGTTTGCATGAAAGACGTATTTTTTCCTCACATTCTACAGATGATTAAAATGTGTCACTGCATTTTCAAAATATTATCTTTGCACACTAAATAAGAATAAATAATTATAATGAAAGAAATATATATAATAAATATGATTATATCTAAGTTATTTTTCTTGAAGATAGAAAAAAAACGTCTTACAATGTTAAAATAATTGAATTTTTTTTTGCACCTTGATACCGCCATTCATCCGAATCCTTTTGAGAGACACTGCTAAACCAACTAAAAACAGACAAACGACAAGGTAAAGGAAAAGCTTTTATACTATTACACCGTGAATCCAATGCAGTGGGACTGACCTTCATGGAAAATACATACAAAATGAAATGAAATACTAATAAAAAAGGATCTTTTCCGTAGATGCAACTTGTAACAGATGTTGATTAGTAATTTGAGATGGTCTGGCAGGTATACACTGACATTTTAAATCCTGGCTATTAACTTCAGTGTATTCCCTATAGCATCCCCTCACATTGATACAGATGGTGCAGCTTGCAGTTATTGATGTAGAGATTGATGCAGATATGCCTTCTTGGTTGTGGTTTTGGCCAGCGACAAATTATCTGTTAAGTGCAGCAACTCAATCCATTACCGACATTGACCCTAACAGCTTGTCTGTCGGCCTCCCGAGGAGTTGCATTACGCTCACTCGATAGACGTTACAGATGGCGCAGGACTGTCCTCTAAGTGCTTTTATTGTTTCCATCATTCACCTCTTGAGTTTTAACTCAGATTTCCTAAATTCTAATGCGGCTTCTCTCAGAGGGAAAGTGAGCAACCCATAAATGAAGCACATTCCAGAATATGAAAAAAAACGGAATGGTGGATTTTATTTTAGGTTGGTTTTAATAGTTGTATTCAGCAGTATGACACATTATTCGGTTCGGGAACAGGGATCCATGTGAATAATGAACTTGAATCCAGATCTGTAAAAAGGAGGATTTATTTTAAAGAAGGGAAGAAATGTTCATTCAGAATGAGCTTTGTGTTTGCCAGAAAAGCTCAAATTGTAATGTAAATTACCGGATCAGTACATCTCCCCTGCCTGACACTCTACTCATGTGCTGGAGCATGAACTTAATTTGATCCATGGATCACGCCGGAGCTAATTACCATCTGCTCACTTCCACTTCCTGGCACATTTGGCTTGTTTTTCACATTCCTAAAAATAAGATTACTGCTTTCATTTATATTTTTTGTTTGAATGGCTGCTGACTGCAAGGCGTGCTGTCTGCTTTCTACACTGTGCCGATAGAGCTAAGGGCTGAGATTTGTGATGCTGAAACATCCTCCTCTCTGCTCTACTATCCCGGCGCATCAGAGACATTATTAACGTTCCGTACTGCAGCTCCAGCATGACAGATTCCAGTTGGTATTAACCCTTTCTTTCTTTTTCTTTCTTTCTTTCTTTCTTTCTTTCTTTCTTTCTTTAAGTTTGACATGTTCGACTCGGATATTCTGTGAGGGAGGTCTGGGTGATCATGACCTCACATTATAACCATAATTACCACGAGTAAGAGTCTGCCTTCCAGTAAAACTAATTTATAAGGAAATGAATCTCCCTTGAAGGGGATGTCTGTTCCAAAGCTGGGTGGGGGGCTTTCACCAAAAAATGGCATAGATGTGACATAATAGTACACTTCTTAAGGTTTTAATGATTTTTTTTCTCCTTTCCCCTGATACTTCTACCTGCTCTGCCCCCTCCTTTCCTTGCTATGGTCAAGTCACATATACCAGTACATTATAAATACTGACAGGAGACGTCAGAATGACTTTGATTATCTGGTTACCATGGCACCTGTCAGTGGCTGGGATATATTAGGCAGTGAGTGAACATTTTGTGCTGAAGTTGATGTGTTGGAAGAAGTAAAAGAATTGGCAAGGGTAAGCAGCTTTGACCAGGGACAAATTGTAAAGTCTGGACGACTGGGTCGAAGCATCTTCAGTACTTCAGATCTTGTTGGGTTTTTTTTTTGGGTTTCATTGTTTAGAAGCTACTTAAGTGGTCGAAGGAAGGGCAACTGAAATTACTGAAATGCTTGCTCTAATAAGAAGGTGTCAGAACAGACTGTGCATCACGGAGATGTTTGGATGGCGGGGAAAAAAAAGGAGACCTACACAGTATTCTGCAGCTGGTTTTAATGTTATGGCTGAAAATGAAACCGAAAGTGGAAGGATGATTTACCTAAAAATGGGCATGACAAATTGGCTGCGTGTTTCGAGTAATTTTGCAATCAGATGCGTTTGTTATTTCACATTGCACTGAAATCAGCTGCTACTGCATTGTTTGGAACAAATGACTAGAGACCAGAGACGTGGATGAGGAGGACGTGAGGCAGAGGGATCACATGAGGCCGTCCTCTGACCATAGACACAAGGAAAATTAAGAGAAGCCACGAGGGCAAATAACACAGGAATAAAGAGTAGAGAGCAGCTGATGCAACAACCAACAGAGTGGTATAATCTGGTGTTATGTTAGGGGCAGCCGGGGTTGATATACTGCAGGAGAGGAAGATGAAATTGAGATCAGATGTGGAGGAGTCAGGTGTATGGGGCCACGCCCACAGCTCAGACACATGCAGAGGAGCAAGGGGAAGAGGGAGGCACAGGGAGTCGTATAAGGAAAATCCTCCAAGGAGGATTTAGGTCACGGACGGGCCGTGATACGTACGTGGATTTAGTGTAGAACATGAAGTACAGCTGAGATAGTGATACGAGTCAATCGCTGTCGGGGCGCTCTCGTACTTGAAACATTATCGGCTCAAAAAGCAATGACGGAGAGCCAGATAAAGTGCTTGGAACATGGAAATATATAGCAATATTAATCGTTGTCAAATCAGTAATGCCTTGGGAATGAGTTCAACCGATGTGGAACCACGATATGAAACGTAATCTACAGTACGGAGGTCTGGATTCGTGGACTGGCCTAATAAGAGAGCTGGAAACACGACATGATCTCTAATACTCAGTGGGGAACCTCTGGAAAGATGAAACTAGACATTGTTTGTGCAGCATCGGCTGTTGCTCTCTGCAGTAGCATCACTCTGGACACATGTTGACACAAGGTCTGAAGGAGGCCTGAGGCCCGCCAGGGGAGACTCTGTGGTATATATACACGTATCTGACTACAGACATTTTATGAGGTGTATAAACAATTCCTCTCTCCTGTATATGCTGATGACACCCACAGTCAACAGACAGCAGGATCACTGCTCCCCCCTCTAACAAGCTGCCATTTTTAGCCAGCCTACGGTCTCACTTTCAGTCTGCCCTCTATCCCTGCCGTGGCAGAACCCCTTCCTGGGACTCATTCAGATTGGTACCCATGCAGAAGTAAAACCCATCTCTCCCAGAGTGAGGCTAACGGCACACCACACACTCGTGACAAACAAGCTGCCATGATGAACTTGCTTCATTTGCACAGGGATCCATTTGTGATTTTCTGTCAACTTTTGAGTTTGTTTAGGTATTGTGTTGATGCAGCAACGATAATATTTCTCTTCCTCGTGTTCGTTCCATACATTCAAACATGATTTTCTGTTCCTGTGAGAATCCCCCCCCAACCCCCCCACCCATGTAAGGCCTATATTTTTAGCCTCTGTATAAACCGTGAAAGCAACGTTGAAAAATAATCACCTTGTTACTTGACGTTGTCAACATTGCATTATGAATATAATATATTCACTTTATTGTTGGCAATGTCTTCTGCTGAGGGAAACATCCGAGCCTGAAAAAAAAAATTGTTCCCTGAAAAGATTTAAATTCCACCCACTCATCCCAACGTGTTTTTAAAGTTGGGTGAAGACGACTAACGACTGACTTGATACAGCTGTCATGGTGAAATCCACGTCTCCAGAGGCACCAGTTCTCATATGGATATGAAGAAAATGTCATAAACACCCTTTTCAATCTGTTCATTCCTACTCCTAGGCTAATTATTTCTTTGGATCGTTTACAGATTTGAAATAATTTGAATATTTTCTTCACCAAGACTATGGAGAAATTATTTCTTTGCACATTTTTTATTTATTAGAATTTATTAATTTAATCTTAGACACTTAGATTTTACCATAAAATGACAAAAAGTTTGATCAAGCATGTTTTCAGAGGTTAAAAAATGTCAAAAGAAACACCAACTACTTTGAATAGAACTGTCTCAATAGCCGTGTTTAATGCCTCTTCCCACGTTGGCCCAGATGAGATGTGGCGTCCCCCAGGGCTCAACTTTTGGCCCCTTACTCTTTCGCATCTACTTGCTGCCACTGGGTCGTATTATAAACAGTGGCACGCATTTATTGAATTAGAAAACGTCACACAAAATGAGCTCAACCAAACAGTTAAAACCCAAAATGGAATGGAGTCACATTAGCCTGGTAATGTGAAAGTAATAAGATCCGGAGACAGTTTATACTATTATTCATCTGAGCTGCTGATCGCGTGTATCGAGGCCTCGTACAGTCAACATACGGTCTGCCTAGGTGAGGATAATGGTCTCAATCATTACCCATTATGTGCTGCTCTGACAGAACACGGACTACATTTTGCAGTGTGACAGATCATTTTCGCACGGCTTCCCCCCCGGGCAGAGGGCAACGCGCAGCATTGATATAAACTGCACTTTCTATATGAAAGGAAGTGTCCATACATCAAAACAATTCAGCTTTGTAAAGTGTTTTCAATTATGTAGAAAGCTTGTACCTTTTCACATTATGTACCCAACACGAGTGGTTAGGTTGTGATATTGTTATTGGAATGCATGTTAATCATCTCGCCTGAATGATCACTAACCCCCGTAACATTTCACGTATCAGAGCGGCGGCGGCGGCTTACAAATATTGCTTCTTCTGATGTCGGACGACTTGATGGAAGCGGAGGAAAATAATCATGGCTGACGATTTATAAATGAATCAGTAGACAATCCAAAAAATGTGTAAATGAGTCTGACTGTGTCTATGGGATGTTTGGCTTTTAAGTTGAAATATTCTAGATAGATTTAGTATTTATAGAAAATACACGACATATATGTTGAAATACAAAAACATGCAAACATTCCACATTCTTATATATATAAAATGGATTTTCAAATTTCATATCTACATAGACTTGAGTGTGAGGAAGAACTGGATTGACTTTGGGAAAGACTGGTGGTATATTTCCAACACTAGGGGGCGCTTCAATGGGTTTCGGGACATCATTTCTCAACCGTTTTTGATTTAGTCCAAAGTTGGTGCATATGAATCGACGATATCCATCTTGTATAAATACTCAATTACTCTAAAAGTTCCTATTTTACTCACTAGGGGGGAGCTTTTTTATGAAAAAGACTGTTTTTCAAAAGTACTCTCCAAACTTTTGGTCCGATTTATTCCAAATTTGGTAGATATGAATCAGCCTGAGGAGATCCATCTCGTATATTTCACATTATACTCCAATTATTCATATTTCACTCAGTAGAGCCAGCTTTTTCTTAAAAAGAAATCCTTTGTGGGGATATATCCATGCTGTCAGGGAGGATAGCGTGGGCCTAGTTTGGCTTCGCTCTTGGTCCTTCTCATTAAATTGGAAGTAGGTTTTTATGTCATGTCGTTCACAAAACATCTAATGTGCCCTTGTGTCCAGATATCTATTATCTTTAGTCTATTTCTATGTTCTGCTGCCTTGTTTGAGAGTATAAATGGTCTTTTATCTCCTTCAGGTGGATAATGGCGTTTGTTGCTAACTGAGCCACATCACACTTAACGCCTTTTCATATCTCGTATTACCCTCCATCCTGGGTGGTCCAATCACAGGTGGACGTCGCAGTTTTCAGTGACTCAGCGTTTAGTTGTCCCTTTTCTTCTCTATATGCAAACCCCCCCCCCCACAAACAACACTGAGACAAACGCTCACACGTTTTTAAATAGCATTTGCCAAAATGAAAAGAGGGCCTGAATAATTAAGAATCTATCAGAGACACGTTGAAGTCATTCAAAATACCGAGTTCAAAAAGCTCATTATAGGAACTGAGTAGACGTGCTGCTACGGAGTCGCTATGACAAACTGACACTTTTAACGAGGACCGGACAATTTTCTTATCTTTAATTTGATGCTGAATCACAAGGAAGCGAGAATTATTTTTGAATTTGCCATAGTAGAAGTTTTAAAGTATATCTGTGGCTCCTGAGACTCAAGTCAAAGTGTCCTTTAGTAAGACACGGAACCCCAGTTTGCGCGGGTGTGAGGAGGTTAAAGGTCACTCCGGGATGTATGAAGCCGGAGACCAGGGCTGGTCGTTCTTCGTGAGAATTCACGGCAGACGCTTTTCAGGCCGATTGTCTTAACCCTAAAAGTGTGTTTGATCAGTCCAGGTGGGGATGAATAAATATCCTCGCCAATCTAGAATGTGTTAGACGACAATTATTAATGTATGTACAACCAGAAGCCTTAATTCAGCTCAGCGTTTTTTGCCTTTTTTCATATTTGCCGCCTCATTTATTATTCCATCATGGTTCCTTCTAGACGCCAAATATTGAGTTTGAAACAAAGATGAATTTCACCGTTTACTCACAGCTGTTTTGGCTTCCATAAAGAAATTCCATTTGGATTTTTACTTTTTGCTGAATGGGTGAATTCTGGCTTTTGTGCTCGAGTCCTTTGAGGGGTCAAGCAGACTAGAAGGTGCTATACAAAGTCTATTTTACCATTTGTGGTTTTCTTGTTCAGTGGAGTAGGTGGTCGTTAAATATGGTCCAGGACGCTTTACTGAGAAACATGGCCACCTTCGGCCTACATCACCTCTCATTGTCGTCTGGGTGATCGGATCTCAAAAATGTGTCCTGGATGTGTCACGTCTGCACTTAGAGATGTCTGCTTGTGATTGTATCGTAATGTTCAGGTTGTGTCTGGGTTCTCTAACGTTCTCAGGTAAGCGGCCCATAATTAAAAAACTCTTTCAATGAATTTCACAGAGGCTCGTCACAATTATTACATAATTATTGACAATAACCGTGATAATCGTCTCATCTGGATGAAACAAATTGATGCCAGACAAAGTCACATTTCCTCCTCGTCTCCTAACTGTTTTCCACAGTTTGATGTTTGGCTAGTGTTAATGATGTCATCATGATTCTCTTCCTCTGCTTTGAGTGGAAAATTAAATCAGGCTTATAGCACAATATCATGAATCATTTAGGAACAAAGTCATTTGTCGCTATGGGCATATTATTTTGGTTCAAATGGAAACAGAGAGCCTGATGTTTTGACGGAGGCAGTTTGTTAATTTTGTCGTAAAAAGGTAGTTGTTCACGGCTGAAACCACAAATCTACAAGTCCATAGAACCACTAACCCACCGGATTCACCGCGCTGACAGACCAGCCGCTGAACCATCCAGGAAATTAGCCATCATTGAAGCTTTTCAACGCATCTAATACAAACGTGTCTGAACACTGTCAAGACTTTGTCTTTATTTATTATTAGGGGACATTCTGTTATTTTGATTGTGTTGCCTTTGTGTGTTTTACCTGTGGTCCGTTCTCCCTCTGTGTCTGTCCTGTGATTGGTCATTGTGCTCACCTGTGTTTCCCCTCCAGCTATGTCTCATTGTCCTGTTACGTCGTTCTGTTAGGAACTCTGCTGGGGTTTAGCTTGGACCCAAACGCAGACACCAGACGCGGCGGAGCAGGTGCAAAAATATTTATTTCTTAATAAAAGGGGCACGAGGAAAAACAGGAACAAAAAAACACACTAGGATTAACTTAGGAGACACTGGGACACGGGGGACATCATACAACGAGCTGTCACAGAAGGGATGTTGAGGACAGACTTTATACACTGACGTAACGAGACAATGAGACACAGCTGGAGGGGAAACACAGGTGAGCACGATGACCAATCACAGGACAGAAGACAGAGGGAGAACAGAACACAAGTGAAAGACACACAAAGGCAACACAATCAAAATAACAGAACGTCCCCTAATAATAAATAAAGACAAAGTCTTGACAAACACGCCTTTTCTGCTTCACAGGATTTATTTGTATTATTGTAATCAGACCGATACTGTGATGGTGGGACTAATGGAATGAAGACATTTAGATCATTCATCACAATGTACGCATTTGTATGACAGTTATAATAATAATAACAATACATTTAATTTAGTCGTATATGACACTCTGCTCCTTCAGGAGGTGGAGACTCAATAGAAACTTCACAAATGCAGAATTTAAAATCCCTGAGCGTTAAATTCAACAATAATTTAATGAATTAATGAATGAATTGTTTTTGTTCTCTTTTCCTTTAGTCAGTTGGACGTCACTCTAGCAGCCTGTCTACATTATAGCTTAACTTTATCTTATGTACTCCATTCTGCAGCTCTTTCTACATTTACACCAAATGTATGAAGGAAGACATAATTCTATTGAACTGAACTCGTCATATTATACAAAAAAAAACATGTTTGACGCCGGTAGGGAAACTTCTCAAGCGCCTTAATGGAGAACATTATAAACTTTGTCAAATGCTGTCCATTAAAAATCCTCCTGGGCGGAAGAAGCTGAGTGGTGTTATTGTAGTGTACAGCACTGAGGCTGATAAGGAAAGGATCCGCTTTATTGACGCTTCATACTGTCACTCTGTGTCAAATCTGCCACACTCCCTGGACTAAGGTGTTTTTTGTTGTTGTTGTTGTTGTTGTTGTTATTTTCAGGTGGGAGGGAAGGTGGGGTGGTGTTGGTGAAGTCCTATCACAGTTGCGGTTTATATGTAGGCTTGTGCGTGACGGAGGGAAGTGCATTTCCCTGTGACAGATACAAGCTGGCATGGTTTGGGGCGATACACACAACCACACACACACACACACACACACACACATACTCAAAAACCTTAAGGATATCTTTAAAATGTGTTTTTTTAATTTAACCAATTCCCTTGAGATTGAATCTGTTTTTCGAAGGAGACCTGGACAAGATCGGCCACTATCTCTAGTTTGCAAAAAAGTGAACATTAAATTAGAGATGGTTAAAAAAAAAGACAGATGAGCTCAACAACATGAATGAGTCTGCTTTCAGCTCTTCCCTGTTTTAGGGAATTGTCTCATTCTGCACACATATTAATGCATGGGTTTTACATCATATGCCCCTTCCTGAAACAACCCCCTCATTTAATCCAGGCTGGGTTCTCAAGGATTTACCTAGGGGTCCACAGAGTGGATTTCAGCGACACCTTCTTGACTGGGATTTGAACCCCGGTCTCCTACACCAGAGTCTGTGATGTAACCCACTGAGCTATCATCTACATGTGAAGTGATACAAAAACATCTTTGCTTTCCATTGGACAATATGAAGGGATGGGTGTCATGGGGGTTCACTGATGGGATACTGGGATACTGATAGTTGACATTGATCTGAATGGTGACATGAAAAGATGTGAAAAACTTCACAAAATCCTCTTTCCTTCATTTGGTCGCTCATCATGTGGGGAATTCTTTGGCTGTTTTATTCAAAAAGGTATTTTTCATCCAAAGATTATATTTGCCTAGATATGTTATTGTCCGCGTGTGACAATGTATAAATATGAGAATATAAACCCTCCTGATATCCACTCCTGGCACAGTCCAGATCTCAGAACCCCAGGCTCTCGTGAGTAGAGCCTGGGGTTCTGAGATCTGGACTGTTAACATTAGCGACTTATGCCATGTTGGTTTGTTTAGCATACCTGAACCCAATGGACTCCATGTACTGAGTGGTTTGGACTTGGCTGTCGCTGACTTATATCCACTAATGAAGGGTTGGCTGCTTCGTGCCTGACATTGTCTATGAAGATGGTCCCAGATGGAACTTTTAATTATGGGTGAAGAGGACTGGGTCCTGACTTACTTTTTACTCACCACAGATTTGTTTTAGAACAAGTGTTACCTTGACGTGAGTTTGAAGAGATCGAGACAGATATGTTTAGTTTGGCAAAATCCTCTCCGTATCGTAGCAGGTGTTGCAGACACTTGGCTAAAACCGTCAAACACACTGCAACGTCTGCAGATTTATTCAAAGGGTCCATGGTGCTGTTGGTGTTACCCACGTCACACAGACAAACGTTGCATATGTTGCATGTGGATTTAAGTTTCATTCAATTTTGTAATGTGCTTGTGAACATCGTTACCTGTTCTCCATGATGCCTGGAGGGGAAGCACAGACTAGGGTTTGATGCTTACTCTTCAAAATGTGTGTTTTTGTTCCTGTCTCCACCGGTTCAATCTACCACCACCCATTCTGAAATGTCGGAATCTTACAGTGTTGCAGAAAATATCCCTCACAGCACTTTGATAAAGGCAAGTCAGGAACCAGAACTAATTTATTACCGGTTCTCGGTATACAACCCTGAAAAGACCAAACTTGTATTGGTTTTTGACTCACTGGAAAGTGCAAGAGGTTCATGAAAACATCAAGAGCACTAACTTTGCAGTGTCAACATAAATGATTTTGTAGTGATGAAAGCTGGAGGAAGGGAGTTCAGAAAGGCCCATTTTCCTCGGCGCTGCCACACATTGTTCGTCTGGTGGATAATCTTGAGGTAGGAGGAATTGTATCAGGGCTGCCAGAGCAAACAGAACCATGGCTTCTGGACAGATGTGGTTGTTTGTTTTTTTTCTGTTTGTGAAAGGCGTGTGGTGGGAAAGAAGTGGGTCTGTTATGAAGCCACACTAAGTCAGACTTTTGGCGACTCTGGGAGAATTCGTGAAAACACCTCAATTGATCACCTTACTGCTGGTTCTCTTCTACGATAGAATGTAAAATTCATGGGAGGTTAGACCCCTTTAAGGTCTGTTCCTGAAGATCCCTGAAGGTGTGATCTGACAATGGCTCATGTGATGATGATATTATTAACTTTATTTATATATACAAACTTGAGAAACAGAATTTACTCCCAATATATTGGAAATTACATTAAAAAGACAACAGTAAAAAAGCAAAAATAAAATCAAGGGAAGAGATGAAAGATGATAAAAGGTCCATAAAAGACCATAATAAAAAACAATAATAGGAAGAAAAAAATAGGACACTAAAAAGGAAGAAGTGGGTTTTAAGATGTAATTTGAAAGAAGTCGCTGTTTCCACAAGCCTCGTCTCCTCAGGCAGGTCGTTGGATCCCTGATGGCAAAGGCAAGCCTTTAGATTGAAGCTTTGGCTTGGGAACAACCAGAAGTGCCAAACATGAAGAGGGGAGCTCCAGTAATCTAACCTGGAGAAGAAACGAGGGCTTGAATGAGTTTGGGTGAGTGAGAGGATGAAGGACTAGTTCAAGAGAGAGCAGAGCCATCAGAGGGTTTGCACAGAGTTAGAGAACAGCCAGTCTGACATATAATTATAGGTGGGGAGCGGTGAGATCAGGAAAAATTAGATGTACTACAAATATTCCTGCAGAGTCATTAATCACTGGTACAGAGATTGAATTGTTTGAGTAGCCCTATGAGCAACACTCATGCATAAAAAGCTTTAGAAATCGCATGAAACTATAATTGGGACAATCTGATGGCAAAATTGTTTGATGAAGCTTTCTGATTTATGAAAAAAAAAACCTCATAGTTGTTATTATGTACCGCAGGGGATTTCTCAGGAGTGAGTATAAATGCACTTTTGTCTCTACAGAAAAAGAAGATCTTAGGTTTTATGCATAGATCCATCATTCTACCAATGTTAGATCAAGAACTTGTATTTATGTGTGATGCTAGATTGACATGAATGTATGGAGAAGAGTGTTTTTGGCTTGACTCTAGTATTAACAGTAAGACAGTGGTCTACAAGTCAATCAATCATGAAGTATAGGGAGAGTCAGCCCACCGATAGGGGAAGAGATGATGTTTATTAGCTCGTTACCATGGTACCTGTCGGTGGGTGGGATATTAGACAACAAGCTGACATTCTGTTCTGAAATAAATGTGTTGGAAGCAGGACAAAAAAAAGGGACAGGCGTAAGGATTTGTTTGACATTGGCCACATTGTGATGTCTATAACGACTGGGTGGGAATATTTCCAGATCTGTATGTCTGGCTGCAGCACTAATTAACTGAAGGAAGCTGTTACGCTGTAAAAACAGACATGTGGTCCTAATGATATGGCTGATCTGATGTCGTCTACATACAGAAAACAAAGCTGAATTGTTTTTAGTTGCGCAGGCACCTTTGTGTTTGCGGCGCGCTGCACAGCGTTGGTTGAGGTCTGAGCTCATGGGGCGCCCTGCAGGTTAGTAAAAATGTGATTTTCACTAATAACTGGAGTGTGCGGGGGGTTTTGATGTTTTCGAGGTCACGCGGAGATACACTCCCACAGAAAATACACTTGGTCACAGCCGAGTAGTCTTTCATTATTGCTGATTTTCTTCGCCGTACACACAGTTTACCCAAAAGGTTTTTGTTTTTTTTTACTTCACAGTACGTTTCAGGGGCGATAGCAGAGAGCCTTGTGTCCCAAAACATCCTATAATTACCCGGGAGTCCTGTTGAAAAACACTTATTGTGTCTTCCCTTAGCGGTGGACAAGGACATGGATTGTGTTCCTGAAGCAACAATAGAGAATACTGAATCCATGCGATGTAATAGAAGCATTGTGTTTGGTTATTTATTGTGGATTGTGTTGATGTTTTCGCTCGACTGTGTCCACAGAATAGATACGGACTCTCATGGCTTTTCTTCCATTTCCAGCGAAGCTCATGATATGACATCAGTAAGTGTAGGTTGGCGCTAAAGCGACCACTTGAGTTAGCAGCTGCACTTGTGCGTCTTCTGTCCTCATCGCTCTGGAATGAACAGAATCTGAGCCGCTTCTTGTTCTGCCTGTTTAGATAAAAGCATAAAGAAAGAGCGCTGGAGCGTGAAGACCTTAGTGTCCCTCCGCTCTGCTTTGACCCTCATCTATCTTTCGTCTCTCAACCCTTTTTTTCTCCATCCTCCCACGGTGCACATGGCCGGGCCGTGCCACCATAGCAACAGATCCACTTCAGCCCTATCGCACTTTTTGTAGGCAGGGGAAAAGGTTTCGCTGTTTCGCCGCTCAGGGAGCGTCAAGCTTGACCCGCAGATCCCGACCTTTTACCTCTGCTTTTTTAACTGGGAGGCATGCTTGACATGCGGTGTCATGTTATGTGGAGTGACAACAGATTGCTGGGACGCTGTATTCCGCTGCATTCCTAAACATGTACATGTGAGCTGGCGAATCTTTTCTCTGGGAATGCGGGGATTCGTATGTGCCACGTTCATTTTGAAGATCGCATATGCCAACATGAGACAAACAGGAAGCATCAGGAAAAACAGATAATTCATTGATATTAACACGTTTAATAAATGGGCTGCAGGTATAAAAGTAAACTAGACAACAAAAATAATAACTATTCCTACGCTGTCATCCCTGACTGCAAAGATTTATGAACGGAAAGTCCCAAATCCCCTGCGTTGTACAAGCAGTCCCCCTAATTGAACTCCTGAAAACAAATGTTATATCTGAAGAAGAGCGTTTCTTGTACAAAAGCTTCCCCTAGTGAGTGACATATGAACTATTACAGTAAGATACACAGATCTCCTGTGCGCCATATTTGGACAGCGTTTTTCATTTTTTTACCTGGGAGAGGTAGGAAAGCAGACCGTCTAAAGGGACTAAATCAGCTCCTGTTTTTTAATCGCTGCTGAGCTATGAATGATGTCAGAGGTTTTTAATACTCTGAGGTTTTAGGGGGTTTAATGCACCAGAACGACAGTTGCTGGTCTGAGGTCACATGTGAGTGATGCAACATGTTCCTCACCGCTACCACATGTTGCATCCCTCAGATGTGACCCAGCAACTTGGGATGAAACTCTTTCTCTCCTCTTTCGGTCTTGCAGGAAAGACAGAATCTGCAGTAATAGTGAGGGTTTTTGTGTTAATAGTCTTTTGTGTTTTTTATTGCAGTATGGGGCGCGGACAGCGTGAAGGCCAAGTACGGCGAGACCATTGAAGTACCATGCAACGGCAGCGCTCCACCACCACAGGATCTCTTGTTCATTAAGTGGAAATACGTGAGTATATATATCCTCCTTCTCAATAGTGTCTTTAAATGTTTGCACCATTTATCAGAGCTTGCAATAACATGGAAGAAGAGCGATTGTGGAAAAGTATGAAATTATTTGTGATACATAGTCAAATCAATTTTTTAATCAAATTCCTGATTGTTATATACTTTTATATACTATGCTTTTTGAGCAAACATGCTTCACAGGGTAAGAAAAAAGGGACTAACAGACGATAAATGAGATGATTGCGTAATAAAGAAATATATAAACATCAGAGAAATTTGAAATTTGATCAGCTAATAATATTACATGTCAATTCTGCCCTTAAATAAAAATCTATAAACATTTCTCATTAAAATGTGGGACTCTTACGTACACATTGACCTTACAGGCGACGACCTCATAGAATATGATACGTATATATTGACAAAAGTGGAAAAAGGAAGTGGATATGTGGCCCAGCAGCATTAATTCACATCAGTTCAGCATTAATAATAATCTAAAGCCATTTTGAATAACTGGAGCTTTGCTACGGTGATAATATTCTGCCTCCGACTTGCAGGAATGACAGGTTATATTATCACCGTGATGGGATTGGTGACAGCTCATGGCGTTAGCACAGAAAGACTCGGGAGAAAAGATTTCATAAATACTGGATTCGCAACATCTATTAGCCTCAAAATTGAATCACCGCCATCTTTCAAGATTCCAGATCGACGTTAATTGTCATTCAGACTCTCCACGATCATGTCGTTTCGACGACATGATCTCGAAATAACAAAAGTAAAAAGGCAATAACGGTAGTAATAACACAAATTAGACAAATATTAGCAGCCTGTGTATGAAGCGATTGGGAAAACTGAAATGTGTTTGATTGTACATGGTATGAAATATATTTTAATTACACAGGGTATGATTGTACATGGTATGAAATATATTTTAATTACATAGTGTATGATTGTTCATGGTATGAAATATATTTTAATTACATAGTGTTTGATTGTTCATGGTATGAAATATATTTTAATTACACAGGGTATGATTGTTCATGATATGAAATATATTTTAATTACACAGGGTATGATTGCACATGGTATGCATCAAGAATATCGTTCAGAATTAAAAAGAAACAATCTTTCTGTGCGTGTGTGTGTGTGTGTGTGTGTGTGTGTGTGTGTGTGTGTGTGTGGATTGTTACAGGGAGTTTAGTATTCTGATTTCATAATTCCACGGAAAGTCTTTTGAAAGAATTTGAGATCCTGGTATGAAACACACCTAACCCAAAACAACACATAACCTCCTTCACTGAATGGAAACATTTGACTAGACTTTTCATACAGACAGTATTTGCATATTTGATCTCATGTCAGTGCAGCACTTGAATGCAGCACTTCTGTTTCCAGCTGTGAGTTTCTTCACTGTGTGATATTAGTTGTTCTGGATCAGGACACTTCCTTATTTGTTTAAAGCATTGAATGATCTCACAGTCGTTTCCTTCTTTCTATTTTTGCTGAATGAAATGTTTTTTTTGGATTCAATTACGATCGAGAAATGAGGAACGGTGATCGCGTAAGCTTTCCCTCATTTCTGTCTCTTTCTCTGTGTCATGTGACGATCCAGGAAAAAAACGGTGGCGCCGCCGGGGATCTGTTGCTTAAACAGGCCCGCAACGACGAGCCCACGATTCAGGCCACAGACGATTACGCCAATCGGGTCAGCATTGACGACAAGCTCAATCTGCTCATCGCTAATGCCACGCTCATAGACCAGAAGACCTTCACCTGCATGGTGGTGTCAGACACCAACCTCATGGAATACCCCATCTCTGTGCTCGTTTACAGTAAGTACCACAGCGCTTTTTCGCATAGCGGTGATTCAAAAGGAAATATGACCAGCAAAAAAAAAAAAAAAAAAAACGCAGGAGGAAGCAGCGCTTAGAAGAGGTGGGCCACCTTCTTACTGCCGGACTCAAACGTTGACGGCTGACACATGTCTAACGTCAAACATTTCTAACTTTCCACGATTGCGACAGCAAAAAAAAAGTACCTATAATATGGCTTATGCCTCATAACCTTTTTAAAACGGAAACACACTGTGTGTCAACTGTGTGGAGGGAATTCTGAATAATTCCTCCTTGACCCTGAACAGGATAAGCGGTAATGAATAGTGAATTAATGAAACGAGTTATTTGCATAAATTCATTTTCTGTAACCTCGTCGCAAGGCTGACATTTAGAGAGCCGTCGCCATTCACACCACGGGAAATTAAAGTCAGCAAAGAAAATAAAATTAAATGAGGTTAAAGAGGAAATACCGAATTTTCTTATTTCTTATGATTTACACTTTACTTTCCAATCTCAGCCACATAAAGCTGCGCAGATAATCAGAACTGTGTAAAAGACAGAAAAAGAATTAACAAAGAAGGAAAGAAAAAAGTGGGAAATAGAATAAATAGATAATGTACACATCGAGTGTATGTCTATATACAAACTACTACTATACACACCAATACACACCCGTTGGGCTGAGACATATATAATTGACAGAAGCTGCATGCCCATTTTTTTCTTTCTCCATCTGTGACCCTCCAGTGAACCATCATCAGATGATAGGATAAATGTTATTAGCAGTAATCAGTAAGGGGTTTAAAATGTATCTTGGTTCCGACCCATTTAGTAAGAATAATGTATCTGATGAGACCATTTATCAGAAGTTTGAGTCAAAGAAATAGATTTTCCTGTCTCACATGAAGTGAGACAATGTTTTGTTTTGTTTTGTCGGATCCCAGTGAGTCACGCTACGAGAGCAAGCTTAACCCTTTGATGTCCTGCTCAACTCTTTGGTATAGCAGACGTTCAGTCACTATCTCTTACGGAAGATTGTGTGCCGGTTTATAATACGACCCAGCGGCAGCGTTTATATGCAAAAGAGCAAGGGGGGCCGAGGATGGAGCCCTGGGGTACACCACGTGTCAAAGGGGACTACGCTGGGGAGGCGTTTATCATGGCTATTGAGAAAGTCCTGATAAGTAGGATATTTTTCACATATTTGAAGCATTCGTGGATTTACTAAACAGAGTTATCTAACTTAATACAACCAGAAAATATATATATATATAATAAGGGTCATAGTTTTCATGCTTCTCCAAAAGGTTGAACTCATTTCATTAAAGTTTACAATTTTCCAGTGTCAACTCACAAATGCCCCTAAAAAGAAATGAATGTATGCAAAGAAATGCTTCTACGACATAAAGAAGTTCTTCTCGGTGAGGATATTAACGGGTTCATTTTAAAATCAGAAGCTCCAGGAACGCAGAGAGCAGAAGTTACTCATCAAGACAGCTGAGATATCTGTTAGATATCTGCTGGAATATCTATTTACAGCTTCGAAAAAAGGAGTAGATGCATCCTGTTCCGAGTGTCTGTGTCCGTTTCCTCTCCTCCCCCTGTTGCAGCCAGACAGACGGTATTGCCTCTGGTCATGCGCCGATGATGTCACCGAACTCATCACCTTTTCTTTTTTTTTAGCCATTTTCAAGTTTTACTTTAATATCAGACACAATCCTTACGATACAGGTGTCATAAAATATGACACAAAATACATTTACAATGTGTTTTTTTTAAGCTGAGAAGGATGTGTCCAATCCGATAACACGGCTGTTGGGAGGTTCTGTATCCCGTTCCAGCAGGTTCTGCTAGAAGTGTCAGATATATTATGTCCCCAATGAGTTACAGAGAGCAAAAGAAATCCACATTCTTCACCCGCAGTGGTCCGCTCCACTAGTCGCTGAGCACAGTCTGTGAAATATTTGTGTGTTTCCACTGAGCCCCATAGCTCCGCACCCACTGTGGAACATCGGGTGCATCGAGAAATGAAGTAAAAAGTCACAGCTCTCAGAATCGGTCTCCTCCGAGTTTAATAACTAGTTCTCTACTTTTTGTGTTTGCAGAGAAACCCTCGCCGCTCCAGATTATGGACATGTCAGAGGCGTTGCAGAAGGATAAACAAGTAACGGTAAGAAGAAGTTTTGTGAAATGTATTTGTATATCGCCAAAACGCGACAGAAATGTTGAAACATCGGACGATGATCCATAGGAACCTGCGGGATTATAAACCACAAGGACGCTGTCGAATGAGTGGAATTAGTAACGTGCATTTATGAGACATGGAGGTGTAGAAAAAGAGAGAGGGAGATGAGAAGAGAGAGGCTCAGTGCATTATGGGAAATCCCTTTCCAGCTACTCAGTGCCATATTTAGGCAGGAGGTCCTGATTTTTTCTGAAATAATTAACATTTTATAACAGTCTCCACTGCTGAGAGTTACAGGAATGGAGCGCTGAGGGGTCTTAACATATTCCTGAAGACTATCATGCCATAGCACACCTTCTTTCCAAAGAAAGTTTGAACTGTACCTGAAGGCATCGGGGCCATGGATGTAAACGTTAACTAATAAGGGAAACTTCTGATTCTCCTTTCGAATTTATTGGTACATGATGAATCCTGCGCCGCAAATCACCTGAAAAGCTGAGGATTCTTTTGGGTTTGGGGGCTTTACAAGCACCTGACATTTTTCCTACTTAAACGGATCATTATTTATGGCAGGGGAGGATCGGTGCATTAAAAAAATCTTAAACGTTAAATCATTATTTAACGAGCTCAGAGAGAGTTATGGTCTTCCTACCACAGCAGTAACGAAGGTGGATGTAAGAACGTGTTCCCTTCATCCGGTCCATTAGGTTTCATTTATTCAGCATAACTCAAAAAACTATTTCATTCTTGTTCACGTCTGTAACTTCGGACATTTGCGACATTTCTGTCCTTTAAAGTTCATTTGTCGCCTTAGTCACAATTTGAGCCTGAGTCGGAACACAAACTGCGAATACCAAAAATCTAACTAAGCCTCTGCAGATCGAACGTCTTAACCGACGTCTCTGAACGTAAAGCGTCGTCCACCGCTGAGACCCCCGACCACGCCTGAGAACATTACCCCAGAGTCTAAATGAAATGTGGCTCTTCATCATAATGCGTAAAGTCATTTTACATTCGGCGTAGAGTGAAACTATCACGATGGGATAATAAAGAAGGCAGTGAGATTCAAAGCTAAAAATTCGATTCCCGATTATTTGTATGACTATTAATCACCAGCTAGAACGTCGTGTTTTCGGCCGCCATATTGGCCCCTGCTTATCGGAGCGAATGTGCTGAATGTGCAAATTTTCAATTTTCTTGTTTGTCCCAGGCGTAGTTGATAAGAAATTTGATGTGAGTGCAAAGTAATGATGTGGTGACAGATTACTGAAGTCAAAATGTCTCCTATGCTTGCGACCAAAATGCCTTCTTATCGTAGAGCACTGATGCAAAAAAACGCAACCATGTCAGAATATGACAGCAGAAATGTGTTGCTGCACTTTGTCTGCCTCCTCTCTCAAGCAAGCCATTTTTTTTTCCCCCACCACATGCGGCGCACACTTATTTATTATGGATTAAGTGAGTGCCGCTGCCTCTGTTGGTATTTCCAACTAAAGATTCAGGTGCTATTTGACAGCTATGAATGTTTTGTAGTGAGCTGGAGAGAGATTTCTTGATACGCAAGTTGATTTTCAAAGAAGGAGAAGTTGTATTTTCATTTGATCGCAAGATTCTTACTATTCTTAAAATAATAATGATAGTAATTATACTTGCTGTGGTCGTTTGAACAGAATATTTGTATTAGTTATTATTTATACAAAGGCTTTATTTCAAGTGTTATAACGGCTGTTACCTACATGCCTGTGTATGTTCCCCTCTCTCTCTCTCTCTCTCTCTCTCTCTCTCTATCACACACACACAATCAGAAGGATACTGCTGCTTTCAATGATAGGGGATTATACGTTTAAATAAATACTGAAAGTATGTTTCAAAGGCGAACACAACAATCTTTCTGTGAGCTACTGAAGAGTCTGACTGCCGTCGGGACCGATGACCTGCAGCGCCGCTCTTTCTTTTTTTTTTTTTATCGCAATGTAAACATGGAACACAGAAATAGAACATAGGGGTATTTTTTCCAATTAAAATAAAGGATGAAAACAACAAAAGAAAATGACTTAATCAAAGGAGGGGGCGTTTCAGAGGAATATATATTTTCCACTTCTGCCAGAAATCTTTCATATTTTACTGCTTGAAGCCTCGTAGAAAAGGTGATTCTTTCCATTGCATTGATTTCACACGTAATGTTTTGCCAATCCTGTCGAAGCCTTTTCTTTGTGATGGCTTTCCTTGCGGCCAAAGTCAGTGTGCCAGACAAATATTTTATTTTGAAATTTGTAAAATGTTGAATGTGGGAGCCCAGAAATGAGCTCATCCCGGTTTAAAGTGATTTTTGTTTCTTGTATTGTCTCCAATTCTGCCTGAATCTCGTGCCAAACATGTATTACTTTAACACAAGCCTAGAATATGTGATAATGATTAGCTTCCTGTGTGCCACATTTCCTCCAGCAGCTGGAAGAGCCTAAAGGATGAGAGCTCTGACCAGGATTGATAAAATATCTATTAAGACTTTCCCAGCCGAACTCTCTCCATGTAGTTGAACTGGAAACTGAAATTCACAGTATTTTATCCAGCCCTCATCTGAAAGGCAACCGTTAGTTTCCTTTTCCCATTCCCTCCCCCCCCCCCCCCCCCCCCCCCATTTTTGTTTCATATAAGTGGCACTTCCTGTTTTAATCCCCTATATAATCTAGAAATTACCTTAAGCCTTGAATCAGTCACATATTGAATTTGTGTATATGAAATAAGCATCATGAACTGGAACCAACAGGTGGACAGTTTTTAAATATGGGATCATCTTGATGACATCATCACTGATGATGAGGAGGTCGTTTTTCTGTGTAGGAATACTTATCATAACGCGCTAATTACATTAAGATGACAAATGACACAAAATAAAGTAATTATAATTAGATAGTAAACTGTCGATAGAGTGAGATAAATAAATAAAAGCAATGTCAAAAGAAGGTAATGAAATCAAGTAAATGTTTTAAGTAATATAAATACAATTAAAAGGTTATAAGACTCAACATCTCTGGAAGATTGTTCCGGCGACTCGGTGCTGAGCGGCAGAAAGCTGCATGGCCAAAGGTTTTGGATCTGGTTGGCTTGAACAACTAAAAGGGAAGAAGCAGAGGATCTGGGAGGTCATCCTAGATCATAAACTGTAATCATGTCTCTAAGATAGTCTGGTGCGATGCCATGTAGGGCCTTATGGACCAATATGTATGTTTTTTTAATGAATACGAAAAATAAGAGGTAGCCAGTGCAGTGACATTAAAATATGTGTAATAAAATCTTTATCAGGCTCAAAATCCAACCAACCCTTCCATGACCTTTTACTTCTTCCTCCCCAAAACTTAATTTAAATCCAGTGATCTCGTCACACAAACCGTCCAACGGGCCTGGAGGATCACGTGACCTACGTGTCTGTGAGGTGGAGGCAGAAACTCACTGGAGCTGCCGAGTACATAAGACTGTAACATAACAAGAAGATAATATTACCATAGTATCCATGGAAAGAAAGAACCTTCAATGCGACACATTGAATGAGAGGGAGACTGAGGTGAAATTCTAATAATGTTGAATGAGGTGAAGTGAAGTTGTGGAAAAAAAAAAAACTTTTTCTCCTGTACCACTATTGTATTTGCTAATAGGGCACTCACAGATTTGTTTCCGGTGAATCAGAGGTGATGACTGTACTAAAGGATCTGAAAAAAGGCGTTTATGAAGTAGGAATGTTCTCATGACTCACTCCTTATCTGGTTCGCACACAGCGTGATTCCTCTACCGAGGCTGACCTTCGTTTCTGAAGATCAAACAACTAGACGCAGGCAGACGGTGCATTCACCAACACACACACAAAAAAAAAACTAGTTCATTCCTGAATGAGATATTTGTTTGTCTCTCTGGCTCCCATCCAACATTCTCCTGTTAATGCTGGAGAGCAGACATGGGTTATACAACCCCCAGGACGGAGACATTAAGTCTTCATGCAAATGGATTCAAGACTGAAACTTGCCACAGATGGTATTTAGTGCAGGGTTGTATTTGCTGCCTACGATAAAATGCTCATTCCGGGGTAAAATAGCCCAGGTGAAAGACACGAGATTACATTATATTGGTGTTCTGTGAAAATAGTTGCATAATGTTCAGGTTAATGAATGACAGACTTCATCACTTCCTTTCTAACAAGTTCAATCCTGCGTCTGCCTGCCAGCATTCAGACACACGCTGACGGAAATGAAAATGTTTTTTTCTTTTCTGTTCTCATCAGCTGGGGACTTGCATTGCAGCCGATGCAAACCCTGCACCTATAATCACTTGGAAGAAGAATGGAAAAACCTTGGTAGCTGATGGGAGAGGTAACTCAGACACACCCAGATACTATCACACCAGACACACCACAGAAGAAGCCGTCGTAAAACTTTGAAAACTATTCAATGTTTTATTTGTCATCCCTTCCCGCTGCAGTCGCGGTGGTCACGCCCAGCATTAGGTTGAATACAACCACACGTCTATTCACCACCTCCTCCATGCTCCAATACATGGCCGCCAAAGAGGACAACAACGCGGTCTTCACCTGTGTGTCCTCACACGAGCTGGGCCCGGACGAAACTGAGCTGGAACCTTTTCCCGTTCACTGTAAGTGAAATACGTTGCCAGTAGCAGGCTGCATTAGCGCATAATACTCGGGAGCCGTCCAGAGCCCAAGGTGGTCTAAGGTTGCATTACGCCGCCGGCAAGAAGCTTTTCCGCTCAGTGACGAGGGAGTGGTTGAAGAGGAGATGTTGACATTTAAAACCGAATAAAAGCAGCTTCGCTGACGATTGCGTTTTGATTATTGGTTGGGCCTCACTCTGCGTCGTTGGGCTGTTTTTCCACCAGGTACTAGAGCTGCAAAATAGCCCGGAGGCTATAATCTGCTACAATGCTTCAAATAGAAACATTTATGTTTGAAGTGGAATAAAATAAACATAGACCGTGGAGATGCACTCAGCTGGTTGACCCACTTGTCGGATGACGGTGTGTTTTGCCCCCCCGACACCTGCAGTTTAAATTCCTCAGTGTCTATGGGCAAAAAAACGCTAAACGCTAAAAAAGAAGTTTATTTGATTTGTATTTCATGTGACCATGGTGTGTCGTGCTTTTCTATTCTTTACCCGTGAAACTTTGTCTCCCTTAGCTTTAGATACTTTCAGTGAAAGCATGGAGGTCTGTAGAGAACAACTGGGCATGGTAGGTCTCAGGAAACTATCGATGCAGGGAATAAAGTGCTTGCTGAGCTTTTTGAGTTGGGCTAAAGGATTTTCCAGGATTTGAGAGTTGGGGGGGGAATTCCGACGGGGAATTACAGCCGGTGCACTCACTGCTTTCCTCATCACATCCCTGATACCCTCCACCCATGGCTGATCAAAGGCTTGATAGTCTCACTGTCTGAAATAAGACTTCAATTATTTCATTGTTGCTTCTATTTGTGCTTGTTTGCGATGGAAATTATCCAGCTGACACAAAGTAATGATGCAATATTTCTAATGGAATGTTGCTGGGATGCTTTGCCCTTTTTCTGCCTTCTGAACTTCTCAGATCCACCAGAGAAGATCAGCCTTCAGATTATGTCCAAGGGGCTCATCGCAGAAGGAGATAATGTTACACTCAAGTGCCACGCTGACGGCAACCCCCCACCCAAGTCCTACTACTTCAATGTCAAGGTCAGTTAAAGCCCAGATTTCAATGTCGAGCAGCGAATTGCTGTTTGATTCGGATTTGCATTCACACCAGCAATAGTGAGGCTGTTTTTGTTTACAGCTGTATTCAACAATACTAACAGGCACATTTTCTGTAATTTCTTCTGTTATCAAGCCGACCCTCCATTCATTTGTCCGTTCCTCCAATCACATTTGAAGATGAGTCATTAGAAATAGCTTTTAAAACTATGGAGAGAAAAAAAGGATCCTCTGGCGTGGAAAGTTCTGCCCGTTAGAAATCGGCCATCGTTGACTGTGGCTGCCATTCATTTCCACTTATCACAAATTTGAATTTCCTTTCCCTTTTTTTTTTTTTTTTAAATGGAAAAAAAAGTGGAAGGTTGAAAAGATAAAATTCAAAAGATAACCTAGAAAATTAACGAGGATGGAGAATGGTGAAAAGACTTTAATTGCTTCTTTTTGAATAATTGCTTTTTAAAAGCCGTGTATCCCCTATCCATCTTACTCCGATGAACTTAAAATGATCACTCTCATTAATAGCTAATGGGGTGCAGGATGTGAAATAATACATCATTGACGAGGCAAATCTTTAATTATACTACCTCCAGTGATCCCCCAGCTGTGTGTTTCTGCTGTCTGGGTCATTTAAAGGTTCAGTTTGTAGAATTTATTGGGATATCTTGGAATAGGATATGCATATTCATGGTTTTATTAGTTTGTAATCACCGGAGACTACAAATCTTTGTCCTTTGTCCTCGAGAACGACCCCTATGTGTCTACAGGGGGGGGGAGGGGGGGGGGAGGGGGGGTGGCCCCTCCTCTGTGGAGTATGCCATGTTTGCATCAGATCCTATATCTGACATATCGTGTATTAGCTCACATGTAAGCTGGACTTAAAGTTTAACAGACTCATCACAGTCGGAGAGGACAGGGTATGTAGAAAAGAAGTAATGACTTATTACAACGGATGATGTGTGATAATCAATCTATTATAAAGAAGCTCAGAAGCTCAGAGAATGAGTTTGAAGGGTCTCTGGCCTGAGCAGCAGCATGGAATCTCGCCCCTTTGGAGTTTGGATGCCGGTGGTGGTGGCTGATGACTCTGCTGAGGCGGATAAATGATGTACCTGTGAGGACCAGGCGGAGATGGGGTGGTGGAAGGCGCGTGATCCAGAAGCATGAAAGAAGTAGATGAATGTATGAAGGAGTCATATTTAAATACAGCAGCTGATGGTGATGGGCGGAGCATGCAGGTGTGACACAGTGATTGGACGGATGAGGCTACCTGAATTAGGTGGAGCAGGTCGGGGATGATGAGGATGATGGAGTGGAATAGCAGTAACTAACTGTGCAAGAGGAAAGTCTCTGTTATCTATTTTGTGGCAAACAGGGTTCGATAGATGTGAGAGGTCAGAGTTCCGACAGTTTGCCTACGAACAAAAGTGTACATTATCAACTTATATTCTTATCAGCTAAATTCCACATCAATACCAGCAAATGTCTAAAAGAAAAACCCGACCTTACTGTCTTCCTGTCTTATGTTAAGCTAAAGCCTTACGTGACAAATTTGATTTGCTATGTATCTATTTATCTTTTATTTCTTTTTATTCTCCGTGGTTGTTGTGATAGTCTTTGTCAGTAAAGAGTTGTTTAATATGATAAAAAGATTCTCCTCCATGCTTGGATAGGGGAGGGGTGAGCTGTGATGACCTCACCCCCACTCAGTCCTACAGTATAAACCTTTAAGCACGAAGCCCGGTAGCTTAAATTCATTCACTATTTAAATCTCCTGCAGGATCTAATGTTGTGTGATCTGTCAGACAGGTAACTGCTAGAGGGGATGATTAATGGCATGCTGGGTCGTGTCTCTAAATCTGCTATAAATCATTTGTCCAGTTGTTTGACGGGCGTGTGAATAGAGCCCATCATGCATTGCTGATGTGCGATAAGGAGAATTATGAACACCTCGTCTCTTAAATAGCAGGGAAAATATTACATTGTTGACCCTAGACTACGTATTTGTAAGTAGTTCAATCCCTTGCTGCTACTTCTCCCTGCAGATCGCATTGTGCCGATAATGCACCTGAGCTCACCTCCTCCAGGAGAGCGGATAGCTGCAAGTCCATGCATGTATGGAAACCAGCTTTGGGACTTGCTCTGCAACACTTAGCGCCGAGCAAAAGCGTAGAAATATTTTTATAGCCTGTGTTTAAGGTTATTTGTGTTTAACAAAACAACCTACTGCTTATCAAACTGACTTTGTGGGAGGAGAGCATTTAGTTTCAAAAAGTAAATAGGCCTCTAAAGGGGATTCTCCTGCCCTCACTCGCCATTCCTCCTCGTTTCCTGATATGATATTGGAATGACAGAACCTCTCCTCTCTTCCCCTTCTTCCCTTTTCCTCTCTTCCCTCCTCTTCTCTTCTCTCTCTACCAGGGCCAGAAAATGCTGGTGGAAAATTCAGACACTTACACTGTGAATTCCATCAGCAGAGAGGCTGCCGGTGAATACAAATGCTCCCTGGCTGACAACGAGAAAATGGAGGCGTCTGAAAGCATCGCTGTTAGCTGTGAGTACGCGTGACATATGCACAGCCACAACAAGCAGAGGCATCGCCACCGCAGCGTCGATGCAAACTTTCAGCTGCTCTTCTACCTTAATTAGGAATGCTCAACTTCCTACACAAAACATCAAACTTTTCTCCGCCGTGAATGAAGTCACGGAAGCAGCTGAATTGTAATTGAATTCAAACCGACGCCAGCCTGGCATGGATGCAGAGCCTTAACTGCCAGGCAACAAGGAGAGGAAATAATTAGACATTTTTGACATGGAGTGAGGAAAAATGACAAAGTGTTTGGGTGGGCGAGGAGCTCAGACGGTTGATAAGCTGTTTTCCCCTCCAGCCATCCACCAGCACCCCCTCAAGCAATTACTCCCTTCTTCCCAGGTGTAGCTTTTTCTTTCCGAGCCTTCAGTACCCAGGTATCTTATCATTATAAGAAAAATTAATCTGACGCACTTTTCCCCTCCTCTCTTCCGCACATGTCACACGTGTTTAACAAAGAAGAGCTTTTTTTCTCAACAACAAAACTTCTAAATAGAGTTAGTGGCTGGTTAAAGAAAAAACAATGGCTCCGTTAATTGGTAATAGTTGAAAAAAAATGTCAATTTCTGTATTCTGTGATTGACAATGTGTCTTGAGGGAACGAACCCTGGCAGAGGAAGTTTCTTTTCAGGCTAGCCGGGCTGCCAGTTAAGTAAAACTCCAGTGACAGCTAGCACTTTTACATAACACATAATTACATAAATCTTCTTTGCAATTATTTCCCTATTCCTGCTGAAATTAAATGACCATTTGCCCCCAAGCGGAAAGATTTGCAGTCGACTACAAATGAGTGTAGAATTGGCCGTATTTACATTTTACCGGGAGAAGGGGAGCGTTGGGTGAGGGAAGCGTTTTCGTGGTCTCCGGGCAAACGATGCTCTTTTTGTTTGAAACGGCACATAAATATATGAAATAATGATGCTGGGTCCGATTAAATTGGATCTATTAGCCAAATGAGAATGCCGTTACTGAAATTTCCTGCGGAACAAGTAGAGGTTGTTGCTGATTAGCTTTTATGCAATTAGCAAAATTAGTGCGGGATTAATTTTTTTGTTTTTATTAAAAGCTGCAAAGTAATTAAGCTCCAGACAAAATTATTTTTCTCCCCTGTTATCTCCAATGTTTTCATGGATGAATGTCAACATCTGTCTACCCCCCCCAACCTCTCTATCTATCTATCCATCTATATCATCTATCTGTCTATTTATCCATCTATCTATATCATCTATCATCCATCCATCCATCTATCCATCCATCCATCTATATCATCTATCATCCATCCATCTATCTGTCCATCCATCTATATCATCTATCATCCATCCATCCATCCATCCATCTATATCATCTATCATCCATCCATCTATCTATCCATCTATCTATATCATCTATCATCCATCCATCCATCTATCCATCCATCCATCTATATCATCTATCATCCATCCACCCATCCATCTATCCATCCATCCATCTATATCATCTATCATCCATCCATCCATCCATCCATCTATCATCCATCTATCATTCATCCATCCATCCATATCACCTATCATCCATCCATCCATATCATCTATCTATCTATCCATCTATCATCCATCTATCATCCATCAATCCATCCATCTGTCCATCCATCTATCTATCCATCCATTTATATCATCTATCCATCTATCTATCTATCTATCTATCTATCTATCTATCCATCCATCCATCCATCCATCTACATCATCTACATCATCTATCTATCATCTCTCTCTCTATCCATCTATCATCCATCTATCTATCCATCATTTATATCATCTATCTATCCATCTCTCTCTCGCTCTCTCTCTATTTATCTTTCCATCCATCCATCCATCCATCCATCTATTTATCCATCTATCTAAAATAAATTAAATTAATGACATGGCTTTTACTTAATTAACTGAAATTAATTCATCACATATATCAACATTTTCCTTGCAAAGAGATTGTATTATAGAATTATTCAAATGTGTATTCACATACGAGTGATGCAGTGAATAAATGGACATTATAAACCTGGAAGGTTAATGTATTTTTATTTGCCAAACATTCAGAACATTTATTTTACTGCTCTTGTGTAAATCTGGCCTTAAATAGAAAGAAAAAAATATATATATATGACCTAGAAACTATGGTAGAATTTTTGTGCCTCTGGCATGAATAGAAAAACATTATAGAAGAAACTCGACTCGTACTCGTGGTTTTAAATAAGTGCTTTGTGGCACAGAAGAAGATATATGAAGCATAAGTTGTTGAGAAGAGCTAAATACAGAACCTGACATCCAGCAAAAATGTTTTACCACACGATATGATTCCTGGTGAGGTGCTGTTCTAACTCAGACACCAGGAGCAAGGAAGAGTTTAGAGTATTTGGAGGCGGAGCCAATTAATGTCTTTTTTCTCAGCCATTGAGAGAATGACTACATTTCTCAGTAAGATAATAAATAACTTAAACTGACATCAATGAAGAAAAAAAACAAATCAAGCACAAGCAGTCGATGCCTTTTTAGGATAAATATGCTTCTGTGTGTAACTAACTGAGTGAGTAATTGTCCAGGTTTTGATCCCGCAACAATAAAAGAAGGCTGTTGTTTGGAGGTCTAGCTCTCCATTTCGTTTTAGTTTACAGGCATGTCTGAAAATCTCCGGCTCTTCAGAATGTGAACATAAAAGCTGAGCTTCCTGAGCAGAGAGTCGTGTCTGAACGTGGACCTTGTGACACGAGTGCTGAATGAGTCTTCTTCAAGGTTACCACATCATGGCAGCTGTGCTGCTGACGATAAGAGGCGGCGAAATAAATGTGTTTACCTTCATCCAAACTATATGATTGAACTGAAATGTCCTTTTAATGTCTTGTTTACTTAGACTTGGACGTGAGTCTCAGTCCCAATGGGAAGGTTGTGAAGACGGTAGGGGACACCTTGCCTGTGAAGATGGAGAAGATCGCCTCGGGTGATACTCAAGTGTCATGGATGAAGGTAATGGGGCTTTGATGGAGTTGTTGATCAGAGAAATGTGGCATTGATCTGTCGTAGGAAAGGAAAGCTGCTTGCAGTACCCTCAGCCTGTCGTCAAACATTATTCAAGAGACAGGAGATGTACTATAACTGGGCCTACATTGTCATCCCCGACAGCAGGGGTATACCCCCCAAAAAAACCCCGATCTTCTGCGTTGTACAAGGAATCCCCCCTGATTGAACTCTTCCATTTAAATGTGTCGTTATGTACGAAAAACAGCGTGTTTTTTTTGTTTTGTTAAAGAGCTCCCCCTAGTGAGTTTAATTATGAACTATTAGAGTAAAAGATGATCCGTAGAAGATCGATCTCCCCGGGTCGATCCATAAGCGCCAGAATTGGACTAAATCAGAACAACGGAGGAGAAACTAGGGCCCAAAAACACGTGGATATAAAGCTCCCCCTAGTGTCAGAAATATACAACTGCACTTTCCCAAAATCGCTCCAGTTCTTGCCCTGAGGTTTAAATGGGTATCCATGGAATTGTTTTTTTGAGTTATCCTGTAACCACAAAGGATTCAGGGCGGCGGCGGCGTTAACAACAATTCCGTAATATCCCTGACTTTTAGGGGATATAATAAATAGTAGTGATTGATTTATTTTTGTTCACACATTTGGACCTTTTGCCTTCACACTTCTCTGAGCGCCTGAACTACAAAAACATTCAAACACGTGATGCTACATTGGGGGCACAGTGGCAAAGTCACAGTAAGCGAGTTCTGGGTTCAAAAACAGTGGGAATAAGAATATTCATGAGTCTGAGTCAGTGCACCAGCAGTGGAAAAACACAATATACTGCACACACGTAGGAGAAAAGCCCGATTATGATCGCTCTGTCTGGATCACACGGATTTAGCGGTTTTGAGTAAACGCAGAAAAATGTTGGATGTTTGGTTTATTTCATCAACATTCCTGTGATGGTTTTCAGAATGGAAAGGCAGTGAAGGAGCCGGAGTTCAGCAAGTTGACCTACGCCGATGCGGGGGCTTACGTGTGTGAGGTGTCCATGGGGGGTCTCATACGAAGAAAGAGCTTTGAACTGCTTGTGGAAGGTAAGTGGACCGCCATCGTCGCACCTCGGGTTTGATGGCGGTGTTGACGTCAAAATATCCCATGAAACGTGACTGAGGATGTAACTGGAACGTCGCCGTGTGTTTGCATCAGGAAAGCCTAAGATCACAAGTCTAACCAAACACCGCGCCGATGATGGTAAACACAAGGTCCTGACTTGTGAGGCAGTCGGAGTGCCAGAGCCCAGTTTCCAGTGGAGCATCAACAACACAAATGTAAGTGTCATGGCGGGGGTTTGTATATGTGGTTGATGGGTGCTGGAGGCATCAGAGGAAACAAGGTGGGGGCTTCAGCAAATGGGAGGAAGGTGGAGGAAAAAAGATGGTGTATCACTTTAAGATACTAAAATGAAATTATTGTTTCAAAAAAAAATTTTTTATTTTATTTACATCGATCAGCCATAACATTACAACCACCTGCCTAATATTGTGAAGAGACCCCCTTCCTCAATGATCCTCGAGGAGGGGGGGGATCCTCCTCATGTTACGCTAAATCAACAGCGTGTTTTATTATTTTGTGGTTTCAAAGTATAAACATGTGTGATGAACCCTCACATAAACAGTAAACCTCACAACCACACACATTAAAACAACAACAAAAACAACAACAAAACTGTCAAGCTAACGGGATAATTGCTAAAGCTAAACATTTTAAATTTATCTTCACAAATATATGTACTTTTAGTTATATTAGAAAAATGTACAGTGACTTTCAATATCAATATAAACTATTTCATAAATGATACTGAAATTCGGCGAGGATTTATTTTTTCCATTTAACCTTTTTATATTCTGATCTCCCTCTTGCCTCTCATAAACAGAAGCCAGTGGTTATAATGTTATGGCTGATAGATATTTTAGTTTGACAACCTTCTGCAGTCAGGATGCTCCCATCCATAGGCCACCGATCCCCATCAGCATAATCCCGTCCTGCTGGTAGATTTCGGTCCAGACCGTATGAAGGTCCATCAGGAGGGTGGATCAAAAGTCAGAAGTTTTGCAAAGTAGTTTCCCTCCGTGGCTCTAAAAAGGTTCCACAGCTCTGGCGGTTCCATCTACTGTCTGACAAACACAATAAATCTGCAATTTACAAGGTGTGTTCCAAGGAAATCACCGCCGGAGGAACGCAACCAAAACATCTCCGCTCCACAAACCTCATCAGGCGTTGGATCGTGAACCGTGTTATCGCAGCGACGCTCCATCCAAAGCCGTGTGATTGTTTCAGCGGACGCCGGCTGCTGAAACGTGGGAACTCTTTTGAGGCATATGGCGGCAGAGAGCGGATCCCTCCTGCTTCTGAAGCCACTATATTTCCCTGACAAGCCAACATTTGATAAATTCAGATAATTCGCCCACAAACGTTGGAGCGGCCTCAGAAAACATGAACGCCACAGGCATGGCGGCAGATGGCGCTTATCCTGTGGAAGCGACAATTGAGGATCACAACCCAGTTGATGGTTGTTTTGACAGCATCGGCGAAATTGAAGTGAATGTTTTGCGTTAACTTCTGCATTCAAAATCTGTTTCTCCTTTTCCCGACCCTCTAAGCGTTCGGCTCTTCCGTCTGAAGCCCACATTCCTAGTAATTCCCTCCCGTCATTTGCCTCGCCATCATCCCACTGTTACCCAACTGCCAGCCATTTTTCAAGCTGTCCTTCAGAACGCTTAATGTGGATCATGTGTGTTTTGGTCCTCTAGGAAGAAAGCTCTTACATCAACGGCAAGGCCACCCATAAAATCACGGTGACCCCCATGGCCAACTTGACTGTCACCTGCGGCGTCAGCAACAAGCTGGGCGAAGACGTCATGACCATCAATGTTTCCTCTGGTAAGTCGGTGCTTCCCTACAAAGTTGGCGGTCCGCTTCATTCTCCAACTCAGATCTCGTCATTCCAGAAAGAGAGAAATGTATCTATTTAAAGTGGAATAAATTCCTCGGGGGAATAGATTTGCGTAACATCAATAGTTCCACGCTGAAGAGGAATGTTAGGGCCACTTGAAAAATGAGGAAAAAAGGAAATACTATGGGAATAAAGTCATAACTTTGTGAGATAAAAAAGGTTTTATTTATACGAGTCTGAAATTGGAATGTCAAAGAGAGAAAAAATTTGAATTAAACAAGAACAAATATTTAGTTCTGAGAGAATAGAGTCAGAATTTTGAAGTTTTGCAACCTCTGTGCTGTGCCACACACACACACGCACACACACACACACACAGACGTGCGTCATTGTGTTAATGAAGTAATCAGATTACTGTAAGATAAGTATTTATGATACAAGCCTCCGTCTACATAATGTGACGGCTAAATCCGGAATGTCTCCACATCAGAAACGATTTCCTCCGAGTCTATCCCGTTTCTTCAGAACAAACCCGGTGTCTTACGGAAAAGTTCTGATACTCATGATTGTCTTATAAATTAAATGTATTATTATTATTATTATTATTATGTTCCAAAAATTCAGTATTTATTGATTTTATCAAACTTTTAGCTACTGATTTTTTTTTTTTTAAAAAGGAGTAATGAGGAAAAGGAAGGAAGTGTCAGAGGCTAATCCTGAATACCACTGCTGTGTCCTCTCTTGTCATACATGCTGTGCCATTGCTCTTCCTCCTCCTCACTCATTCTGTCTGTCTGTGATAATCCTCCCCCCTCTTCGTCTCTCCTCCCATCACTTTCTCCTGGGTTTGGCTGCATGTTTTGTTTGTCGGGGCTTTAAACTAGTCCCACACTTCTCTCCCTGCCGCCTCAGAGCTGCTGCCTGTCATATTCCATATTGAAATTATTGGGTTTTTTTTAAGAACAATCTTCCCTTTTCGCTCTTCCACTTCCAGATTCCTTTTTATTCCAGCTGATTTCCTCTCCCTTTGAACCTCTGCCGACTTTTGCTAAGCTTTTCAATTTCCGAGCTTCATATGTTTTTCTTTGATTTTTATGATTTCTAATTTATCCATATTTGGTTTCAGTTTTTAAGGAGGAAAATGAGAATAAAGGTAAGTGTTTGTTCTCCTCCTTTTTCTTTTCTTTTTTTTTTTTAACTTTCTATAATTTCTCAGGAGATTATGTTGATTTTTTTTTTTTTTTTTTGCAATAATCTTAAACTAATCTTGAGGTAAATCCTGATATCATAGTCAATCTCACTAACTTACTAACAGAATGTCTTTGATTGTTTAACCAATAAACTCCCATCATTCATATTCATCACCTCAAATGCCGCCACATCTCAGCTTCGCCACCTTCATGCATTTTTTCTTCAGAGTTGCGTTCAGAGAAAATCAAAGGCAGATTTCTAAAAAAAAAACTATCTAGGGCCTGATTATCATTAAAGGGCTTTTCATCATTTCCTTCAAGAGTGAAATCCGTCATCACAGCCGCTTATAATGGCTGAACAGTTTCCCCATCAGCTGCCATTTCCTTTAAGACTTATTTTGCAGCAAATAGCCATAATATTATAAACACTGACAGGAGATGTGAGTGGGTGGGCTATATGAGGCAACATCATGTCATCAGGTTGATGTGTGGGGTTCAGGGGAAATGGTCAAGCGTGAGGATCTGAGCGACTTTGTCAGCGGTCAAATTGGGTCAGAGCATCTCCAGGACTTTAGGTCTGGTAGTTCTTGGTCTGCAGTGGTTAGTATATTGCAGTGAAAGAATTTTTGAAACAGGCCTTGGCTGTCATCTTAAACTGCAAAGGTATATCCCCGAAAAGCCCCCAAAACTCTGCGTTGTACAAGCTGTCCTCCTGAAATTTGGATTAGATCGGACCAACAGTTATAAAGCTCGGTCCGAAAACTGTGTTTTTTGTATAAAGAAAATGAAAAAATAACAACATAAACATTCTGCTATTGCGTTAAATATGAACTCTTAGGGGTAAAATATGATATAAAAAAAAATGGAGCTCCTCAAGTCGATCCAAATGAACCAAATTTGGACTGTAAAGGACCAACAGTTGATAAATTATGGGCCGAAAACTTTTTGGAGATACAGCTCCCTCTAGTGACAGGAATTCACAACCAAACTTTCCCCAAATCAATCCTTGTCTTCTACTCACTAAAGTCTATGTGGCTATCAAATTTGAAAATGATCCATGAAATAACTTTGGAGTTATCGTGAACACAAAGGAACTACGGTGTCACGTGACACAGCTGATGAAACTATTTGTGCGAGCGTTAAGAGGTGGAGGGTCTTCCTCTATGGTGGAGCGGCACTAAAATAATCTTCAGTCAACATGTTGTATTTCGGCACACGTGTTCTTGAAAGCCTTTGATTGAGTTCTCTTGCATGCTTTAGGGGAAAATCGTCCGTGTGAGTGTGTGTGAGTGTGTGTGTGTGTGTGTGTGTGTGTGTGTGTGAGTCTTACAGCTGAAGCATCGGACTCTGGTTTTGTTTTCAGGCTCTCAGGATGAATCGGAGGACCAAGCCAAGCTCATTGTGGGCGTTGTAGTAGGGCTCCTCATAGCCGCCGCCGCGGTGGGACTCATCTACTGGCTGTACATGAAGAATTCGAGGTAAAGAAAGAAAGACACATATTTGCATTTAGAACTTCCTGCTCAGCTCCTGCTGTCAGCCGCTCCTTCCAGCTAACCATCCTCACAGAAATTGAAGCGGGAAACCAGACTTTGGAGAGGTGACACTTACTTACAGGAAAGATGAGTTTGCAGCCTGCAGTGAAGCGAGTGACGGCTGTCTGGAGCAGCTTGAGGAGGTTATTCCGCCGCAGATGTGCGTTATGCTTTTGTATTTTCTGCATCCGTTTCAGACAAGGAACCTGGAAAACTGGAGAGAAGGAGACGGGAACGTTTGAGGAAAGCAAGAAACTGGAGGAGAACAATCACATTGTTTGAAGGACATCTGGCTGTAATACATGTATGAAAGAGGTAGGAGTTAACCGTGTGATACAACACAGTTTACACACTGATCTTCATTCTGCGTCCTCCGGCTGCTCCGTTCAATACAATACCATCATGAGCAGCCACACATTTGGTTTCCAGACAGCTGATGATCAGGAGGAGGGGCCAAAAAAATCAGGTGTTTTGGGTAATCAGTGTTATTTATCTCAGCTTGGATATTGTCTGATCCTGCTTTTTAAACGTCAGGTCAATAATTACTCACTCTAAAAAAAAAAGCACCCAGAGAACGCAAACGTCCGCCAAGGCCCAAAAGTACCCAAGTTCGACATTATTGTGATCATGCAGATTCCTCCATTAGTGCAGGAGTTACTGCCCGCCTCTGAATCCACCATAAACTCCAGCAAACTCTCAGTCTCACTCAAATATTCTGGAACCGTTCGCCTCTCCTTATTCTCTCGCTCCTTCCTCTTCAGCATCGCGGCCCCCATCTCCACCCCACCCCCCCTGCAAACCCTTTTTTCCCGTTTCTCCATATGCTGAAAAAGCAACGAGAATAAAATAATCCCAGCTGTCTTGCTTTTTCCAAAGGTGCATAGATAATATTTGGGAAAGAAACTTTAAAACGCTCTTTCTCTGTCACTACTCCAAACGACCCCAATTATTTATTTTATTTTGGAGTCTGTACCTTTAGGATGTACCAAAATATACCTCTGGGTACATACACATATAAACAACATACACACACAAACAAACAAACAAACAGACAAACGCACAGAGTTGAAAAGATGACCTCCTCCATCGGCAGAGGTAATTCAATTTGATTTAAATGCTCCATTAATAACATTAATAGTAATACTTCATTAATTCAATTGTTGCAGACACCCCCATCCTCATCACTACCGGCGAAGATCACATCGCCACTTAAGTAGACCATTTCCACAAGCAGGGAATTATGCAGAGGATAGAATGCAGTCCTAGAAGTGTGTTTTTTTCCCAGAGCTAATGGTCATATCCTGCATTTTATCTGAATAAAGTAGCAGAAATTTGCAAGTCATCCAGCTTTTTAGCCGTTTCGGCAATTTCTGCCGCAGTGGCTTCATTCACTGGTTGTTATTCAGTAGATCACACACCCGGCTGGACCATATGATGCTTTGTTTATTTGTGTTTTGGAGCTGAAGTGCTGTGAATCAATCAGGAAATACCTTTTAATTCATGTGATCTATTGCTTTGTTGTTGCCAAAGCTGCTAGTTTTCGTCACTCCTGGTCCGGCTAACTCGCCCATCGCTGATCTCTCTCGCCAGAATCCAACACATTCCATCAATTTACGTTAGGTCTTAGTTTTGGGTTCAGACCCCGGTGTGCTGCGTTAGTAAAGGGGGCGGGCTGAAGGCTGAAGGGATGTGTGGCGGGACCTGGATCCAGCAGAGACCTGGGTTCTCAGATTATCCAGGAACGATGAAGCACTGGCGAGGACGACAGACAGGGACGTTGGCGCGGGGGTTCCAACGGAGGGCTTAAGGCGATTAACATGTAACGCAGGGAAAAATCCCCATGAGGAATACATCGTCTGGAATCTGAGTGTGCTGATATATCTACCGCTTAGGCTGCGGAGTAATCTGGTTGGAACGCCGGGTTCTCATACTGGAGGCTGACGGCTGGATTAGAGACAGGTGTGGAATCAGGCCAGTTGTCAGGGTTGTGGGCAGCACCCACACACACACACACACACACACACACACACACAGAAGAGGCTTGAGAAGTAACACATGAAAGGTAGGGTGAACATTCAGGGAGCTTTATCTTGACAGGTGTGGGCTTTAAAAAATCTTAAAGTTTCAATTGGCCCAGTAGTCCAGAGAGGAGAGTCCAGAGGGGCTGGAATCCTCTTAGCAAATCCTCTGGGCAGCGTCTGGGGTTGGCTCGGACTGATGGGACCGCTACATCATCCTCCTGTGCAGGAACAAGGGGAGGTCAATAACCTAATGATGCCACGAATGCAGGGGGCGTCGTGTGCATATTCCACCCTCTGTGTGTGTGTGTGTGTGTGTGTGTGTGTGTGTGTGTGTGTGTGTGTGTGTGCGCTGTTAAACTGAAGATTATACCTGTGTGGGAGGAGAGCCACACGAGCTTATCCATTATTTCCTGAAAGAATCTGTCTGTGTTGTAAATCCTGAGGGGTCAGGGCGCGGCGGAGGGAATCCAACACTTGTTCCATGACTCATTCTACTTTTATCTGGTAAAAAAAATACCTGCATCAGTCCCTTCATCGAGATCTGCCATAAAAATCCTATGTGTTATCTTTTCCGTCTGCTGTCCAGAAAAAGCATGTTGGTTAGCATGTTAGCATAGCTACATTCTCAACATATAAGATCTAGGATGGGATAAACTGGATTTTTGCTGTGACTCATTTCATTCACACTATATTTCTCTGTCTGTTCTTTGTGCAGATGGAAGCAGCCTTGCAACATTGAACATAAAGACTCCTCTTTGACTCTCGACATTGTCCATCAGGCTCCACATAATGTGCAACAATCAGTAAATTTTCCACCTTGTCCCGCCCACCTCCTGCTGTCCCGCCTCACTGTATGAAGTCTGCACTGGCTGCCTTGTGTTACTGTGTAATTTAGTTCTCCTGGTCAATGCTCCGGAATGTTTTGGTTCAGACAAACCTTTGAGGCTGCAAAGGTTGTTTTTTTTCTGTTCATTTTTTTCCCCCTTTTTGTTGTTTTTGTTTTTTTTTCGCCTTGAATTTCTTCAAAGAATGTAAATTTTCTTGTACACGTAATACGAAAAGAAAAAAAATCCGAATGGCGTGTGTGTCCCCCCCCCCTTGCTGCGCATGATAATTTTCATTTTCATTTCCATGTTTTTTGCGCTGTATGTAGAAAAGCCTCTGAGAGAGAGAGAAAAAAGAACACAAACAAACATGCATCACTGTTTTATACTGAAACTTTTCAGAAGATAACCTCGACATATGACTACAGTTCTCTGGCTTTTACACACTGGCAACACTTCATGGTCTAAATATATGGAATTACTGGAAGCCCCCTTCAAGTAAGAGTCCCATGTTCATGATGTTCGATAAACAACTGGATGTACTGTGAATGATTTCTATACATGCAGTTGGTTGTAACCCAAAAGAAAGAGAAGAAAAAAAATGTACGACTCAACCACTACTATATGTTTTAGTAAATTAATTTTTGCTTTTGTCTTAAGGGGAACTTTTTAATTCCTCTGTGTTGCAAATATCTCAAAAAAAAAAAAGCTAAATGAAAAAGAAAAGGTCAGGAAAAAGTGCAACAACCCGCGAGAAAAGGAAAAACTGTGTTTGGAAGTACAGGCGGAGGATGAGTTTGTTCACCTGTGATTTATTTTAATACACCATACTATTGTCTCCGCGTCTGCTCCACCCTTCATCTTCCATTCTCTCCGGCTTCTTCAGACAATTTTATGTTCTTTTTTTTTTTTTGGAATTGATTTGATTTTGGTTATTTTAATTTTTGAGAAGCTTCAATTCTGTTTTTTTTTTTTTATATGTGTGTGTGTGTGTTTTAAGTGTATTTATATTCTGCGTGCAACCTACATGGATGGCGATGCTGCGGCATTCACGATCATTTCGGTCTGTGAGCCTGCGTGCGAGGCGTCACGTATTTAAACGGCACCTTGTGACAGGCTAAGTTACACGGCGGCGGCTAAGACAAGCTTTTTTTTTCTTGTTACCGTGTCATCTTTAGCTCACTCCGTGAAGACGATCTCCAAGCTGAAGACAGTGGTTATCAGAATAGACGAGGTGACTCAAGGTGGTGGCTTTTTTACGCCAGCGCTGCGGCACGACGAAGAGAAAAAGTGCCAAACGCGTTTCAAGTCGCTGTGATTAAAGAGCTTCACGGCAAAATCCAGTGAGTTTAACCCACAAAGTGTTAAAATCAACCCTTTCTCAACTAAATCCAAGTATAATGTGAACATTTGAACTCTTTAATAGTGTTAATTTCTAAAATTCTGCAATAGTATGTCACTTATTCTTACCCCGATACAATTTATTTTAAGGTATTAAACGGAGATTTTTAATGTTAGATGTAGTAAAACGTGACATAATGCTTCTGGATCTTTCTGTAAGGGGATCTAGACCAACTTCCCTTCAGCTACTTCCATAAGTTGAGGGCCTGAAACCCCCCTCCTGAGATAAAACATATCTTTCTGGCGGAGAGATAGCCTCCTCACTTAAAGAAGACGCAGGAAAAGTTACAGTCTTCGTCTCAACGCCCTTCATCAGCGTGACTCATCCATTTCTGCCGCCTTCATTTTGTTTTATTTTCATGCGATCGGAGGGCGATTACGTCTCTGTTGGGTTGGATTAACATTAACTAACTCCGTCACTGAGGTTTAAAATCAACTGGGAAGATGTTTAACACTGGATTTTCCTTTTTTTTCGCTGCGTTGATGAGAAGAATCACGTCGTTGCGAAACTGTTAACTTGAAGAAACCAGGATCCGCTTGACCTTCAGGTGACGGCTGTTCAAAAACTGTAGCAGAGAGATGACATCCCATCATCACGCCTTCGTGTAAAAGTTATCAAAGTAGCGCACCTCTCATTCAAGCAGCTCCAAACTCACGTCGGTGCAGTTGCATTGTGGGATGGTTACGGGGATACATTACACGCAACCAGTAGGTCACCATTTTTTAGACACCTTGTCTATTGTTTCCTCATGCCTTTTGTTCCTTTTTTCAAATAATCAGGTCAGCAGTGAAACCAAAGAGGGTAAGATGAGAGGGCCATAGTAGTGTTGTAAATACAGACTTTTGTTTTTGTACTGTTGTTGACAATAAAGTGTACATTTTGAAAAAAAAAAAAAAGTCTTATGTGCTATTTACGTTTTTTTTATTCTCATTTCTGTTTGTTTAGGAATTTCTGAGGACCGATTTTTCCCAAACAAACACGGCAAATAAAGTTGGCAGGACTTTGACGCTCTGAGCTCAGCGTCACCGCCTGTCGTTAATAAATCAAATTGAATGCAGTCAGGGTTTTATTTCCTCGCCATATGCTATAACGGTCGTTTCCCAGCGGCGGATTCTGGCTGTCTGAGGGGCGGTGAGGAAGAATGAATGAAGAAGAATGGTCCCAGAGTGCACACAGTTGTGAAGTATTTAGTTTTGAAACATCAACCCCTTCAATGTCCCGCCCCCCCCCCCAAAAAAACAACTATGGATTTATTTATTTTAAATTTCCCTGGGGCTTTTTATCTACCTAATATTTTAAGACACTCTAAAGGAAACGAAGGATGACGGTTTGGTCAATCGTTTGTGTAAATTTAAAAAAAAAGAAAAAAGAATCAGACGAGAAATTGTTTCATAATGAAGTTCTGTATTTCCATTTTAATTAGATGAGCTCTTATCTAACTCTTATCTTATCTCTTATCTAACTCTAGATCTAACTCTTTTTAGTTGTTCTGCTGTATCAAGGTTACATATTTCTGTTTAGAAGGTATAAATAAGGCAAAATAAATTATATAATCCAAATTATTGAATAGGACTTTCAGAGTTCGAGTGGCACAAATTTTCCAAAAAGAAATAATGAGTCATAATGAGTCCAAGCAAACCGCAGAAAAAGGCAATTAAATGGTTACCGGACCCTGAATTTAAATCCAAAAAGCACAACTCTAGACACAGGGAGATGATAAAACCAAAAATAAAAATTGAAATAAAGAAGTCTTTATCGAGACGAGGTCAGTAGACGGAGCAGTCACGTGATCAGGAACAGAAAATAATAATAAGGCTGCTAGGAAGCTCTAGGAAATGATGGGTAAGGGTGACAGTTGGTTTCATCACAAACTGGCACTTAAGGGTAAGTTTAGACGGACTTACAATAGGAGGCGGGGTTAATGGGACACAGCTGAAGACACTTAGGACAATTACTGAGGCGGGAGAGAACGGCAGAGGCGGGGAACTCGATACCAGAGGCATGTGATTTATCTGCTCCATGTTGTGAAGCAAACATGGAGCAGATAAACGTAAAGAAGACGGAGTGAGAAATGAACAGAGAATCAAGAAGTGTCAAAAAAAAAAAAAAGGCTTCTTGTCATCTCCAGACTCAGGTTTAAGCTTGAATGAACCCAGTCAGACGGTTTGGGCTATCCATCCGACTATCCAGCTGGACGACTGAGGAGATCCGTCTTTCCCGTTTTCCCGTTGATCATTTCTATCTTCATTGTCATCCCAAAGAAACAGAATGAAAACCCAACAGGAAGATAAAGAAATGGCAAAGCTGTGACACTCGCCCGGTGTTTTACATTGTGATTTAAACCCCCCCCACTGGATCTACGACTATTTAGTGGCTTCAGGTCTCCTCCTGATGTGAGGAGGGGAAGAATGGCGACTCGTGTAGGAGGTGATTACGGTTTTCCTGCTGGCTCAGACCTTCACACGTTTGTTTTTCTTCATGCCCCTCTAATCCATGTTTTCATTTTAATGCAGGGAGTCGCGTACGTAAGTCCCTGCATCTTATGCATGAAATTCTAGGATGCTGTGCAGAGGCATGGAGAAAAACGCCGGCGCCCTCAGCACCAGTGAGACGTTCTGGTGATCAGAGACGTTCCCAGGAAACTTTTTTCTTTTTTAAATAAGCTTACCTTTAGTGCAAAATCACAAAAAAACAGCTTTAATCCACTTCTTTCACCAAATCCGTCGGTGAACTGGACCAGAACTTGGAGCTGTAAATCACTCCAGCAGACACTTGGCGCCATCATCACTTGCGTCTCGGATACATTTTCATTTCTATCCATATCTTCAAACGGATTCTTTGCGCCTTCATTCCCTCCAACACACGCTTTCATAGTTAAAACAGAAATGGACATTTTTCTACAGAAACGGTGGAGCTCATCGCTGAGGCCCGGTTCTGTCCGTAGTTTGGGGACCTTTCAGGGTCAACCGTGAAGTGAAAAGACTTAAACTCTTTGTGTTTTTATCTTTCCCAATGGGCTCATCACGCATTCCGTAGAGCAGCTGTGGGCAGCCATCTGCAGTGTCTGAGCAAATTAGGATTCAGGGTCTTGCTCAAGGTCCCTACGATATGTTGACTGCAAGGCGCCAACGTTCGGGTTAGAGGACCACCGCAGAGAAACAGTCGCCCTGTGACTCGTCTGAATCGCTGTGAGGGATCACATGACTGTTCATGCGGGGGTCTCCGCGTCTACTGGACTGTAAAACGTCAACGGTTTGAAGTGTTGGCAAGACTTTCAGAACTTCACTGATTTTTGAACAATTTTTTTTTTTGCATATTCTGAATTTCAAGCATTAACGTATCTTAAAACAGTTTGGAGGGGGGAACCAGAAGACTTGTTGAATGAAAAACAAACAAGCGGACATTCCACAGATAAATATGTTTACTGGTGACACCAGCCAAAACATTTAAACCGCCGACTGAATATTGGTGCAGAAAAACCTTTTTGCTGCTAGAACAGCTCTTTGCTCTGACACCATTACATTTCCAGCAATCTGGTCTACAGTAGTTCTACTGGGGGAAGAACATGGAACAGCTTATGAACAGCTTATGAACAGCTTATGAACAGCCTTGGCATAAATGCTTTTGTAAACAGCACTAAACCCCCCCTAATTATGTCGCCCATCCACATCCTATCGTCTATTAATCATAAAAAAATAAATTGTCCTGTCAGGTCGGTGGACTGAGATCTATTTACATCACTATGTCTGTTGAACAGAGATTTGCAGCTGCCCCCTTCCTCCTCCTCCTCCTCTTCCTCCTCCACTTCAGTTAAATGTTGGTGCATTTTACTTTTATCCAGTCCAATGCTTTGCTGATGGAGCTGATGCTGGTTCAAGGAATGAGACAAAGGGTCCACTAGTAGTTTACCTGTACCTCAGAATGATGACGTTACGTTAGTTACGTTAGTTACGTTCACTCTGAGCACACCGGAACCATAAAGGGAGTAAATACGGCCCACAGATTGTGCACTATTTAACTGGTAGACATCAAAATGCAAAATGCACTCAGCTGCTGAGTGTCAATACTGTAAAAAACACAAAAAAACAACCAAAAAACGATGAAATTTCCCAGTTAAGTTCATAAAAGCTGTTGTTATTAGAACCTTACTGCAAAAAATACATTGAAAATGTGTTACACATAAGGGTCGAAACCATGAAGAAAACTGATATACTGCAAACGTGTTTTACTGTGAAAAGGCATTAAATAAAATAACATTAAATTAAAATTCATTTAGAATTTTTTTATTTTTTTTTTAAACATTGAAATCAACAGTATTTTGCAATTTTGCACCGTTAACATGTTTTTTTCTGAAAATAGCCTACTAACCCCCCAACCCCCAAGGTATTTTAGGGGAATGTCTCACACATGGTTACTGTATTTTTAAGGGTGAAATTCGGCTGCCGGTATTTGACTGTATATTACACAGTTGTTTTTTTTAAAGTGCAACTCCTGTATATCTAATTGACACCAGAACCTCGGGACCATCTCTCAGCCATGGACACCTGGAAGAAAACAGGCCACACTAAGATCAATCAACTGGAAGAGGCAGCAAACGCTTCATGCGGAGAGGAAAGCCAGATCCACAAACAGAGGGGGAGCGAGAAATGATAACAACCAAACAAGGGAAAGAATAGAACCTCCTGGGCTCTCCTGGGATCTATAATCCGGATCCAAACGTCTGGATGAGGTATGGCCAGCCAGTAGAGAGACAGGAGGGTGTGTGTGTGTGTGTGTGTGTGTGTGTGTGTGTGTGGAGGGGGGGGGGGGGGGGGGGCCGCAACCACCCCAGGGGCCAGGAGAAAGGGGCCGGGGTGGGGAGGAAGGGGAAAGAAAAGGGGGAAAGAGAGTTCCCCAATTGGGGGCTT